>KN050175.1:3245-39245 GCA_000743315.1 Lignosus rhinocerotis TM02
TGGGGGGGGGGGGGGGGGGGTGGGGAGGTTGGCAAAGAATGTCTTTGCCCTGGCTATGAATGCCAGTGTGGCCGTGGCCGTGGGGTTCTTGCCATTGTACTCGGTGGGGGCGAGAAGTTTTATCATGGCATCAGAGATTGTGGGGGTAGCCATGACATTGGGGAAGGGGGAATGGGATGCAGATCCTGGCAGCATGGGTTGTGATGATTGAGTGCATGCCAGGGATCGTGCTGGCCTATGTGGGGGAGAATCAAGGCTAATGACACCTTGAAGAGGGAGAGGGGTGTTGGTAGGGGGGGGGTGGCTCCTAGCAAGGTGTGATGGTGTTCCAGACGTTCTGCCACCAGTGAAAGGGTTGCAAGAATAGGGGATGCTGCAGCCAGAGGGGGTGTAGGACGATGACTCCCAGGTTGGCTGATTGAACAAATTGCAGCCTCTTGGATTGGGGGTCTAGAGGGGTTGCATCAGGGTTCCTCCTGTGGTTGTGCAAGCTTTGCTTTGATGAGCTCTGCGTTGCTCTCCGTGTTCTTAATGTGGGGTGCGTTACAACTGGTGAGGGTGTGGCCATAACGGTGGGGGCAGGGTTGTTGGTCACAGATGTACCACATCTTGTTGTTAGGCTCATAGTACTGATCTTTGAGAGCCTTCTCGTGGAAACTGTGGGTCCAGTTCTTGCACCTCTAGAACACCAGGATGAGGGGAAAAGAGTGTAGAGGGGAGTTGCAGAGCAGGTACAACCACGCCCAAGCAACAGGGGGGGGGGGTCAAGCAAGAGTAGGGAAGACAAACCTGGAGGGACAGGGGTGAGCCGACTAAGGCTTGTGCAGCGCTAGCAAGCAAGACTCGGACGTAGGGCTGGAGACAAGATGCATTGAGCATGTAGCTACAGGGGAAATACATCGAGGCTTACCTGGAGACAAGAGGTTGGAACTGAGTCTCCAGGATGCCAGCACTACAGTATATATGTGTCTACAAGCGCTGAGAACAATAAGGTCTGAAGCGCTGGGAAGCATCAACATCGCAATGGAGAGATGTACTTAAAACACAATGGGAGATGCACTTGAAATGAAGTGAAAGATTAACAATTAAAATGTGATGAAGATGAAACAATAGATACATAACCCAAAGTATTGGACTGAGGAACAATGAAGGAAACAAAGTGGACTGGTCCATGACACTCAGGTGCATTGCCAATAGTTTTGCTGAAGTCTTCACCTCCTGCATCACACATCCAGACTTTGGACTTCCCGCACTTGTTGGACTCGGCCGCGCTGCACAGTCCTAACACCAGTTACTCAATGTACTACCCGCCAGTTCCTGGCAAGAGCGCTCCAGTGCTCAAGAACCCCGCATGCTGATATTTTTTTTTTCAAGTGGGGCGGCATGCTCATTAATAACCCACTAATATGTATAAGAAACCCACTGACTGAGGACCTATCTGCCCGCCTACTTATCAATTATTTGCAACACTACCTCACACACTAAGCATCCGAATCGATCACTAACGGTCAGTTTCCCATGCAAGTTGTTCACTCGAATGTCCTTTGGGTTCTCTATGTAAAATGCAAGATGTGTTGGTAACAAACACTCAACTCACCAGCTCCCCTAGACAGATTTTATCACATACAAGTTATCGTCTTCTTCAAGATCAGTCCGTTATCCCAAGCTACTAACCCTAAGTATGGTTTTGCTTGGTCGAAGGACCCCACTGGGATTGAGTAGTGCAAGTTACAACTCCGACTCGAGCTTCAACACCAACCAACATTTCTCAAAACTTACACAGTCGGAACGTGTGACAAAGCCCGTACCCATCTGTAGCAGAGAGAGGTTCCTTGTTTGTGAATCCAGGAATTCGAGGAGCCTGCGAAGCTGCCAGTGAGCGCTTACTTAGTACGAGACGTTGACTTTTCTCGCTTCGCAAGATACCAACCAGGTCCACGGGATTATATATAGCTGTGTCAGTTTCAAACGACCAGCCAGTACAGTGATCGCAATCTCAGTCCTATTGTTATATCAAAAAGGTATTGCATCGTGTGCCACAGGCGGATGGGCCACCCAAGCGCGGTCGGACTTTAAAATTCATCTTGTACTCCTACCACTTCGACCACACGCGAAGTCTCCGCTCCATCCCTTCACGACTGGCATAAATCCCAACGATTGTTATGGATGCTAACTCTCTAAGAAGTTTGAAGCGAAAACAGCTTCAGACTATCGCGATGGTGCGTCAATGCGAGATGACTCTTAACCACTCGTCGCTCACACTTTCAGACAGTTTCACGGTATTAAAGCCAATATGAAGTCTGAAGCCATTATCGGAGTCCTTATGAAACGTTACCCGCATGGTGTGCCGTGAGTTCTTTGCATTCATGAACAGATAGGAATTCTTATGGCATATCACAGTCCCTCCCAACGATCAGACCCTGCGGCGCCGTTCAACAAACAGGCTCCAGAACCGGTAGGAATACCGGATGCCTCGAGCACTCAAAAGCGTACTTTGCCTGTTACCGCTTCTCGCATGCAAATGCAAGGAAAGGAGAGTCAAGGTATGGCATAGCCGACATGACCGAACTTTGGTTACATCTCAATCCATCCACAGTTTGGCACGTGGTCGCCTCTGAGATCGGTCAGGGCTCGGCGCCATCACAACAGAACCCTTCTCAAGAATTAGAGAAGCCAGAGGCAGGACATCCACAAAACCATCCGCAGTCTTTGGGTGTGTTCACGTTGTGAGTGTATAAGATGTTGATCATCTGATTGATCACCGTCCCTCCAGACTCATGTTATCGTATGCCAATTATAAGGTCATCCTCCAACAGGCCAATGATACTCGATCATATTGAGTCAAACTCGTTCAGTGCGCCCTCGCCATCCAGGGACCAGATCATAACGAGGAGCGATCCAAACCTCACGATCTCCCATCCACCGACTTTTCCGTCAGGTTAGAGGACACAACTGCACTCAGACAAAAAACTCACGCATTCATAGGAACCCAGTTCTATAGCGCGTCTACTGGCATACCTCAACAGACAGGTTCCTGGCAAACGAGCAATTGGCCGGGAGGTTACTCCTTCCCTCCAGTGCCAATGGCTACGGCTCAGCATATCCCGTATGCTATGGCTGCATCTGCGGCCACGCGCGATACTCCTGCCCCTCCTGCTATCGCAGGGCTCAGTAGCCACCTGCAATTTCAAGGCCATACGCAGTCACACAATACCTCGAGCTTGAGGACGGCTCCGCAGATGGTGATGCCTCAGAGTGTGGGCCGTGCTGATGACTGGGAAAGTATGATTCTCAACCGGTTGCGCACCCATACCGCCCCTCACCTCAGCGCGAGTGCTGATAGAGCTCCCGTGGCTTGGGAACAACTTTCTGACTTCAGCTCGAGCTCTAGGCAAGATTCGCCAGCTCCTGAATGGGAACCGCCTGCCGCCAAGATCCCTGCAACGGATCAGCAACTGTACGAGGCTGTGAGGAAGATGGCGGACATTGCGAGGTACCGAGAAGACGTCAGCGCTGATCTTCAGGCAATGGAGGAAGAGGACGCCCAGATGCAGACCAGTTTGGCATGTTTGGATACTCTCGTTCGGCAAGAGCGTGCGCATTTCCAAAGGATGCGAGCGTACATCGACCATGTCCACCCTAAGCTTTCCCCCAGGTGGCGAGAGGAGGTGATCTGGGACAAAGCATGTCCAACTTATCCTGACTCTGACGATAATCTCGTCGAGTACGACACCGACGATGAGAATGCCCCACAGTGCGTATAGCGGCTCAATTACTGTCGTATCTATTCATTACCCATACCATCAGGTCCCCTCAGCCGATGCTCAAATGGCATCGTAAGGTGGTAAGACCGCAGCTAACAGACTCCATTGGTGATACAACGTAGTGGGTACCCGAAGGTAGACGTTGCATGTCGCGCACCGTACTGAGACCACCAGTAGTGGACCGTCCACCGAGGAGCGCGATGCAGAAGCCATGAAGCAGTCTGCTGCCACGCCCCAAACTCCAAAACGTCGCAGGATGGATGAGGACCATCCTCCACATCGTGCAACGAAGAGGCTATGCGTATCCGCGGGCGCCACACCAGCACCAGCTCGAATGACGCGTTCTGCGATGAAGGCCGCAACGGTGGGGGAACGCATCCTCGGCGGTATCGTTGAAGAAGAGGAAGAACAAGACATGATCAGCGTACTGACCATCCTCACTCAACCAGTCGAAGACGATACGTAAATGTATTTGCCGCCCTTCATGATACCTCGTATCCCGCCAAGGCTCCGGGGCCGAACTCGACAGACCATTAGAGCGTCTCACAAAGTTGACCCTCTGTGACGTCGTATCTATCCGATCCATTATCACCTCTACTTCTTTTTGCTGTAGCTCTTTGAGCAGTTGGCATGAGCAGCCGTTATGCTAGCCCCCAGCAGCTCGTTTCACGATCACCCTGTGTGAGGCTCAGATGCCAATTTGCTAGCGCAAGCCGCATGAATCAATCGAATTGCATTGACTTGTGACCACCGCGACCTTCATGAACCTCACGAAACAAACTTGAGGAGAGTCTGGCCTTTACAGCGATCATATTACGGTAGTGATTGACCACAAGATATACTAACACTGTCACCAGAGTCATTGCTTAGCTGGGCGGAGCAGGGTCCGTCAAACTCCGAATGCCAGATTGAGACTCCTATCCCGCCATTGGGATGATTGCCTATCTCACGTCCTCACTACCCTCACCATTGGATCTGCTGACACATAGCACGGGAAGTCTGGTCGGACTAAGATGACTACAAAGACAGTACATAGTAAGATTGTGATCATCGGTGCTGGAGTCTTTGGCCTCTCCACCGCGTACCATCTCATCAAGCGAGGATACAAAAATATCACGATAATCGATCGTTCTCCAGAGCTACCTGCCCCAGATGCTGCCAGCTCGGACAAGAACAAGAGTCAGCTCCGCATCCATTCCCCCTTTGCAAAAGTAGAGAAATTGCTGACAATCATGAACGATTGCAGTTATCAGAAGTTCCTATGCAGATCCCTTTTACACAGGCCTTGCTCGTATATCCATCGCAGCGTGGAAAGATACGCAAGAGTGGGGAGACACTTATCACGAGTATGCATATATATATGCATGCCTTCGTCTGAGCGTGAGAGCATAAACATGATTAACGAAGAGTTTTGCAGATCCGGCGTATACTGTGCAATGCAGGGCATGGACAACTACACCGACCAGGCATATGATAACGACCTTGCATGTGGTGCACGTCTTGATACCCTTCAAACCCCTGAAGCAGTTCGCACTATCTTCCCCGTAGACATCAACCTCTCACTACCGGAGAACGCAAGAGGGTTTCTCAACCATGACGGCGGGTGGGCGTTCGCCACTCAAGGTATTCAGCAGATGATGGACAAGGTCACTGCTCTCGGCGGGAAGATCATTCCCGGGAAAGCCGCCGTGGAGCTCTTAAAAGCCAATGCAAATGTTACCGGGATCCAATGTGCGGACGGAAGCGTCTTCGACGCAGACTTCGTGGTCCTTGCAGTAGGCTCTTGGACGGCTTCTGCGTTCCCTGACCTGGGACTTGATAGCCAGTGCCTTGCAACAGGGTGAGAGTCGCAAATTACGCACTTAGATCTACGCGGAATCATATGTTGTAATTGACAGGCAAACAGTCGCCTTCGTCCAGTTGACCTCTGAGGAAGGTGAGCAATATCGACATTGCCCTGTATACATCGACTTCCACTCCGGCTTCTACGTCTTCCCAGTAAGCAAGCACACATGTTCATTAACGGCGACTGAAACATCTCTACACAGCCAAATCATGAGAACATCGTAAAATGCGCCATCCACTCTGGTGGGTTTGTGCAGAATACCAAGAGTGCCAAGTCCGACAACTTTGTGTCAACGCCACGCACGGTGACCTCGGACGACGTTGATGGGTTGCGCATTCCGAGATCTTCTGTGCAGAAGCTCAGAAGCGAGCTAGGGCGCATTTACCCCGACCTCGCCAAGAAGCCGTTCAGCGGGACGCGACTCTGCTGGTAAGGCAGCTCCGTCTGACGGATGTAATCCGGCATGCTAGCTCATCAGGATGCTTCGAATACTCTTCAGGTACACAGACTCGTCCAACGACAATTGGGTGATCGGCGTTCATCCTGACATCCAGAACGTGTTCCTAGCTACCTCTGGGAGCGGACATGCGTATAAGGTTCGTCCATTGGATCAATTCACGGATCGCTGATATATGACCAACTCACCCAATCCACAGTTCCTCCCTACAATCGGCGGTCTCGTGGCGGATGCAATTGAAGGGAGGCTCCAACCGGAACTCGTGAAGAAGTTTTCCGTCAATCGTTCGCACGAACATCATGGCACCGCGCCTGGCGTCCGTCTTCAACCTCCTGCAGAACTCGTGCTTGAAGAACTCTGCACTCCGGAAGATCTCCTTCCTTCTTAATGCGGGAGAGCAGGTGCAATGTCAACAAGATGCGGAGATTTGTCATGCGGTCTGATCAATTAGTCCTGTCATGTACAGATGAAGCACTTCTAGTTACAATACTTTTCGCTTCAAGGACTGTCCTGGTCCTCGTAGGGCTTTTGTGCGGCACGGGTTACGCTCGTTAAGATGGCTTCATGGACGAGAACCAATCCATTCACCCCAAGATTTCACCTCCGACGGTATACGGCCTTCAGAGTACGGCCTCAGACCACCTTCTGGGAGCTTCTTGGCCAGACTCTCGACGAAGAGCTGGGCGCAGCGCGCGTTATTCAACAGAGGAAGACCGAAGTCAACGGCATTCCTGATTGTGATGCACATCAGACCGTGCCAAACGGGACGAGACTTAAAAATAACCCACCGTCGTGCCACATAGTCTTCATCAGTAGCATCCTTTCCGCGAGCCTTCGCAAGGTTGATAACGCATTCAATGTCATACTCGTCGAACACTTCCCGCAAAAGCCGCTTGTCCTGTTTGGGGAAAAAGATGCGCTTGGCCGACACGTACGGGATGTTGTTCAAGAACTCCTCAACGACAGGTGAAGAGCAGTAGAGTTTAAACCCAAGATCGACTAGTGTCTTTGCTATCGACCGCATTTCGGATTTCGTGATGTCCCCGCCGATAAGCACACCGGTGTTCGGGCGTGGCTTCTTGAAGCCAGTGGTGCTCAGAAGCGACGCCCAGTACGCCTCTTGGATGTCCTTGCCAAACGCCGCAACTTCGCCAGTGCTAGCCATCTCTGGATAAAGGGACCATCCATGTATCAGTGATTCATAGTTGTAACTCATCGTAGGACAGCAGCATATAGCCTATTCACTCACCAACACCAAGGAAAGGGTCCGCCCCCGCGAGGCGAGTCCACGAGAACTGCGAAACCTTCACCGCGGTATAATCGCGCTTCTGCGCCATGATATCCACAGGCTCGGGCACGTCTTGATTGACGATAGCCGCCGTTGCGGTATCAATGAAGTTCCTGCCAAGAACTTTGGAGACGAATGGGAATGACCGCGACGCGCGCAGATTGCACTCGATAACCTTGAACTCGGCCGGCTCGTCGGGCTGCTCGGACGGCTTGCGGATGACCTGCATGTTGTATGGACCGGATATCTCGAAAGCAGCGGCTACCTTTTCGGAGATCTGCTTCAGATGGAGCATTTCGTCGTCTGTGAGAGAGAATGGAGGGAGTACGAGGGTAGCGTCACCAGAGTGAACACCGGCGTTCTCGACATGCTCAGATACAGCGTGTAGGAGGAGACGGCCTTTGTGCGCGACAGCGTCGACGTCGATTTCCTGAGCATTGTCGATGAACTTGGTGATAACGACAGGATGTAGAGGGGATACCGATGCCGCTGCAGACAGGTTATACTCCAGAGCCGACCCCTCGTAGACGACGTTCATGGCTGCGCCGGACAAGACATACGAGGGACGGACCAAAACGGGGTAGCTGGAGGGTTGTGAGTTTCCTGCCTAACGAGAACATTTTCCGTAGTGTGCTTACCCAACACGCTGAGCAAACTTCTTGGCCGCATCGACGGAAGACACCTCGGCCCATTCTGGCTGATCAACGCCAATGCTATCAAGAATGGACGAGAACTTGTGACGATCCTCGGCGTTGTCAATTTTTTCCGGATCCGTACCGAGGACGTTCACACCGGTCTGCTTGAGGCGGAGGGCGATGTTCTGCGGCAACTGGCCTAGGGGACACGATGAGGTTCAAAATACTCGGAACAGCGAACTATATGGCATACCTCCTACACTGACGATGACGCCCTGGGCCTGTTCAAGTTCGTATATGTCCATGACACGCTCGAAGCCAAGCTCCTCGAAGTACAACCGATCGGCCTCGTCGAAGTCAGTCGAGACCGTCTCCGGGTTGTAATTGATCATGATAGTGCGTTTGCCCATCTCGCGAAGCTTGCGCGCGCAGGTGACCGCGCACCAATCGAACTCAACACTGCTCCCGATACGATATACCCCACTACCAAGGACCATCGTCCCGTGCTCGTCAAATTCGACGTCATGTTCGGATGCGTTGTAGGTGGTGTAGAGGTAGTTCGTGTGCGCAGGGTACTCAGCAGCAAGCGTATCGATCCGCTTGACGAAAGGAGTAATATCGAGTGACTTACGGTGCTGTCGAACAACGAGCTCAGAAGACGAAACAAGGTCAGCGATGTGGGCATCTGAGAAGCCCATGCGCTTGGCGCGCTGCATGAGCTCATGGTCAATGGCCTCAATGGAACCCGCAGCCTTGAGAGCGTAGACGGTGTTAACGATATTCTCGATCTTGTACAGGAACCACTGTACACAACCGTGAGTAACAGAGGAGCACTTCGTTATGGTATCAACTCACTTTGTCGATTTTGGTGAGGTCGTGGATCTTGTCAATCGAGTACTGTTTGTTGAAGATCGCGTACGCGATAGCGAAGAGACGCATGTCCGTAGGCTTGCTCAGCGCGCGGTCGAGGTCCTCAGGTTCCACATACGCCTCGAAACCCTTCCAGCGCGGGTCCACCTGACGAATTGCCTTTTGCAGAGATTCCTCGAAGGTGCGGCCGATTGCCATGACCTCACCAACCGACTTCATTGCAGAACCAACCTCACGGTTCACTACAGTAAACTTCGCAAGGTCCCACTTCGGGATCTTGGTGACGATGTAATCGAGCGAAGGTTCGAAACATGCCGTGGTTGTCTTCGTCACCGCGTTGGGGAGCTCAGGTAATGTGTGACCAAGGGCAATCTTTGCCGCCGTGTACGCCAACGGATACCCGGTGGCCTTGGATGCGAGCGCACTGCGGTGGCGTCAACAATTTGTTTGCCACAATCCCGACCTACCTACCTCGAACGACTCAACCGCGCGTTAACCTCGATTACACAGTACTCCCTTGACGTCGGGTTGAGCGCGTATTGGATGTTGCACTCGCCAACGACGCCCAGATGACGGATGACCTTCAACGCCGCTGATCGTAGCATATGATATTCGTCATCTGGGAGCGTTTGCGATGGCGCCACCACTATTGAGTCACCAGTGTGAGTACCGAGGGGATCAAAGTTCTCCATGTTACAACATATGATTGTATTCTGCGCGAGTATGAATAAGACTACAGGGCTCAACAAAGGAGAAACTTACGTCCGCAGCATCACGTACGACCTCGTACTCGAGTTCCTTCCAACCCTTCATGCTCCGTTCAATCAGCACCTGGGGACTGAGACTGAGACTCTTGGCCGATAAATCGCGCAACTCGTCAGGATTGTTTGCAAAGCCAGACCCGAGTCCACCAAGTGTGAATGCAGAGCGCAGGATGACGGGGTAACCAATCTTCTCCGCAGCCTTCAATGCATCACTAACTGAAGAGACAGCCGTAGATTGAGCGACCGGTATGTCGATTTCTATGCAATTCATCAGTCACTGTCGTCCGAACATGAGAGGGTATCTTTTTGTTCAAAAGTACTGCAACAACATCTAAATGGATTTATGCTGGTGTATCCTCGTATGCTCACATGGAGGCCAGACATGTAACACATGATGCGCCTCCTGCCTCCAAAAAATCTCTGACCTGAGCTGAAACAGGCAGCGGTGCATCGTTATCTCCAAAGCCCATACGTTCAAAGAAAGGCAGATCTGGCAACTCAACGTATGCATCGTGCTATGTTACAACGTAGAGATGAGCGACCGCGGGGCTTGTCCACTTGATATACGGTTCCACCAGTATGGGAGTACGATCACGTGACTTTGTGCATACAGCAACATCGCTCCGTAAATTTGTAACAACTCGCGAAGATGAAACGGAAATAGTTCTGAGGTCATCACGCACCCTTTAAAGCCTGCACGAATAGGTCACGGTCCTCAGAAAGCTCCAATGTGCGAATGGGAGTGCCCAATACGCGAACACCAAGCCGGTCGAGGACTCCCATTTTGTCAAGTTCAATACCGACGTTGAGCGCGCTTTGGCCACCAAAGGTAAGGAGAATACCATCTGGACGCTCCTTCTCCAAGACGTAAGCAACATAGTCCGCGGTGATTGGCAAGAAATAGATCTCCGACGCGAGCTGGTGGGAAGTTTGCCACGTAGCAATGTTAGGATTTATGAGAACCGCATCGACACCCTCCTCGCGGAGGGCCTTGAGAGCCTGAGAACCAGAGTAGTCGAATTCGCCAGCCTGACCGATACTGAGACCGCCGCTGCCCACGATAAGGACCTTGCGAACGTCCGGTCGGGGGATTTTAGGCAGAACTTTCGCGGAGATCCTGCGCGCGAGCTCAGACGGTGAGCTAAGAACGTGTTCTTCGTCATCCTGGGCATAGGACCCGACAGCGGCCTGAGCTACCGCCCTGACAGGGCGTGTAGGAGCAAGTGCGCGACGAGCATGGGAGAGGTGAAACTGTCGAGACAAGCGAGCCGAAGCTAGTATCCGAGAGGGACTCCAGCCTGACTGGAGTCGTAAGAGACCCACGGTCATCGTCGCCCACGTCGACGATGGTGGCAAGAAGCAAGGTGCACTTCGAATGACTCGGAGCGTTTCGGCGCCATTTCTTGGGATAAGCGACGTTGAGCCGGATTTGGGTCTTATCATACCAGGACAGGGTTAGCTCCCGCCTTGCTAGGCCTTGCTCCGAGTCTCACTCACCCGACTTCCACAGTTCCACTCCACAGGCGGCCACGATATATCTGCCTTGTGCTCTTTCACTCCCATTCTCTGCAGGTAGGAAATGGCCAAGTCAAGATGAGTGGATAGCATTCACAATCGCTGTGCTACAACGTACGGGTGTGAATAGCACACTGATCTTGGCCCAGTAGAAGCGTCCAAGTCGCACGAACCTACGATCCTGCGTGTGCCCTCAGACTGCAACCACAACATCGTGGATGCATGCCACGTAGGCTGCAATCAGTAGGTATGCACACTTCGCTGTCTAACACACGACCCAATCCAGCCGTGACGAAAGCACAAATTCGGGCGCCAGTAGGAACGACGAGCAGTCTGACCTGGCGGGGCTCCACGATGCTTCTTGGCATAGAGAGCATGCCTGTGTCTGCGACAGGGTACCACACGTAGCCCCCGTCATTCAGAAGCTTTTCCATAGTCGGGACTCACTCAGATCGTGCTCGTCGTTCCCACCACCTAGGTGGCCCCCGTGCATGGGTAAAGCGGTCATCCCTGTGAAACTTGGTGGATATTCATCTGTAGCCTGTTGCTGTGGTACCATTCATATTCTGGGGCACTCGGTAGAATATAGTATGAACGCGTCGCAGTAATGGAGGCGTCCGGCGGGCTGGCGACAAACATTATAATCTCAAGTTCTCCTATTAATTCCGCCCTGCCATAATCCAGGACTCCTCATATGACTTCTCTCATTCATCATGGTCGTGTGGTCCGACATAATGCTCGACTCGAACAACCGCTCCTGCGGCCGGTAAGCACGGACTGTCCTGCGGTGTTGCGTATCGCATCACATCTGAACCTGTCATGACGAGTGTTGGGAGCCCCCCTGTCCGTTGCTCCTACCACCCCGAATGCCATATCACTGCTAACACCAACTAAAACCTTGACACCAGAATCTCAACAACTCGCCGTCGCTCCATGATCACAGGTACTAGGCAGCTTATCCCCACGCATGGCGTCCCGCACCGTTGACGGTCAGAGCAGTCTATCCAGCAGTCAGGATAGCGCGCATTGTAGAGCAGTCCCCGAACGTCTTACTTCATCCGCAGTATCAATACACTGCGCATGCATTGCCTCCCGCGAGTGAATTAAACAGAGGTTGTGCAAACCAACAACCTTCACTTTATCATGTTAATCTTCCTCTAACGCCATGACCATCCCTTGTGCAGCTGGCACGGTAGTAGTGCCTTGAGACTTTCCGGCGGCCAAAGGACGGTGGTAGGTATGTTTCTTTCCTCCATGGGCGCGGCTGCGACCTCACCAAGGTCCCTCAAACTATCCAAACATTCATGCGTCGGTCAGGGTTCTCCAGATGTCATCGACGGGCGTCGAGCAATAAGGCGAAACTACGTGAAGACCTGACATCGTCTACTGTGGCAGCACAGACTCCCACACGTCAATGGCGATGGCGGTGTCTGTACCTTGCTCCGAAACTAGAGTCGAGTCCGTCGACCTATCTCCGGATGACACTAGTCGTGTACGAACCACCATATGAGTGAAAGCAAGCCGAGACCAACCATGAAGGGGGAATTAAACACGGTCGATCGTTATTCTAAGTCTAAGAGGTACAAGTACATAGAAGATGATACTGCTTCCGGAGAACAGCGACACACAAGAAACATTACGTACAGCCCCCGAATTGACGTCAACTCTATGCGAACAGACCGACGACGACGTCCTGCATCTTCCCATCCCGAATCGCCTCGTGAATGAGGGAGATATTCTGGCCAATCGTCGGATCCTCGACCCCGGGCCCGTCCTTGAAGTCGTGCACGTTCTCCACGCCGTGCATGCGGACGCCAAGCGTGACCCGAACGAACTCGTACACTGCGCGAGACTTGCCCAGGTACACGCTCGCGGGCGCCGCGCCCTTCTCACCGTTGAGGTATTGCTCCCGGAGCTGGGTGAGGACCGCAGCCATGCGCTCAGCGAGAGTCGCGCGGAACGAGACAATCTCGTCGAGGGCGCGCAGGCCCGCATGCTCCGCGCAAAAGTCGACGAGGGGCGTCGTCGTCGCCGCGGCGACGGTGCGCATGCGCATCGCGGCGTCCATCGTGCTCGTCGACTCCAGCGAGCGGCGGATCTGGCGCGAGACGATCGGAAGAAGCATGTTGAGGTCGGCGTCGGAGAGGTGGCGACCGAATGAGCGCACGAGCTCCTCGCGGAGGATGTTGTCGACCTCCATCTGGAATTCGTGCTGCATCGTGCGCAGGTCGAGGGCCTGGCAGAGCACGTAGAGGAAGCTAGCCGTGAGAAGTGAGAGGACCTCGAGCGAGTTCAACGTCGCGCGGGCGGAGATGAGCGCGAGGGAGCTGCGAAGGGCGTTAGAATTTGAATGAACTCTCAACGTGATAAGATACATACTTGACTGCTTGGTTGTGCATCTCTGCTGACTGCACATGCGTGGAGACAGGGTTTGCCAAGTAGCCGAGCTCACCAACATACGCCGCCGCGTGGATGTCAATACCCTTCGCAAAGTAGTTGTGCGAGGGGTCTGTCGCTGCAAGGTTGGGCGGCAAGCCCCGGTTCATCGATGGGTTCATGAGCTCAGTGCATTGCGCAAAGAGAAGTTTTCCGATGTGATGCATGGCGAGCCGCGTCTTCTCCATCGCATTTGTGACAGACATGGCCTGGAAATTGCCGCCGTGGTGCACCTCGCCGGCGTCGCCATCAATGAGGGGGTTGTCCGTGGCTAAGACGGAGGTAAGCACGAATGTACTAGCGCGTGGACGCCACACACTTACTGGAGTTGCACTCAATGGTGATCGCAGCGAAGGCGGAGAGGATGTCCTCGACTTGCGGGCCGAGGAACTGTGCGGAGGTGCGCAGCGGGTACCTGTCTTGACGCAGCTCGCCAATGTCAGCGGAGATGTGTTTCTCCTCCTCGACGGTTACAGCGAATTGCGAGCCATCAAGGAGGCCGGCAATCGTCTCGGCAACCTCAACCTGACCTGGGTGCGGGCGGGCGACGGCGTGGATGAAGGGCGCAAATGATCCCCGCGCGCCGAGCATGGCTTCTGTGCACATTGCCGTGCAGACTTGCCCGAGGAGTGCCAGATGAACTGCTTCGTGGACAGCGAGCGCGCCGACCGAGGCAGAGAACGCAGTGCCATTAAGGATACCCAGATGTTCCTTGGACGCGAGAGTGATGGGCTCGATGTGGTGAGCAGCAAGCGCCTCGCGGGACGAGACGATCCGACGTCCGCGGAATGTCGAGGGCCCGTCGAATACGCGGATAGAGGGGTTGCCGATGAGCAAGCCGGCGATGTAGGAAAGCGGCGACAAGTCTATATTGCGGTGAGAGGTAATTTTGAATGGTTTGTGTCACAGTACTAACCTCCAGATGCGGAGATACTGCCACGCAGGGGCACCAGGGGAACGATGTTCTCGCGAAGGAGCGCACCCATGCGCTCAATGAGCTCCCAACGGACACCGGAGTGGCCGCGGATGAGAGAGTTCATGCGAATTAGGATGGCGCCACGGACCCAGGACTCTGGCATGCTAGTGGAAGCAAGAGGGTCCAAGAGGGGGAGCACTGGAAGCGCATACTCTGTGTTGGACGGCAGGACACCGCAGTGCTGGTGCTGGAAGAGAGCGAGACCGAGAGTGAGCGGGTCGCTTGTCCGCGTGTCAGCTGTAAGTGAGCAAGTGGTGAGTGCCTGGGCCGATATGGCGAAGAGTGACGCTTACCGCTTCCGCCGAAGCCAGTGCTCACGCCGTAAACGCTCTTCTGACTGCTGACCTTGTCGGCGATGACTTGACGACTCTTCAACACACGGTCCTGGATGTCGGAAGAATCATCGAGGACGACGCCAGCTGCATAGCGAGCTACTGCAGCGACGGCGGGGATGGAGAGCGTCTCGCCATCGACGACGATGGGCTGGCCTTGTCTGTTGGGGCAGTAAGTAACCACGATCGAATGGTGAAGGAGATTAAGTGAAGGGCGGACTGCTTAATTGAGCATATCGCCGCAATCATGCAGTCAGTCAACTCCCCCTCGTCGTCAAGTTCCACAAGCCCCTGACCGGTGCGGGTGGGGCTTGCGGAAGTCGCGATAGGGCAGAATAAGAGCCGTGCGCTCACTTGTAGTTGTCCAAAGCACGGTGGGACTCGATGAATTTGTTGAGCAACTGTGCCGAGTCAGAACCCTTGGCGGACTCAGAAGGGTGAGGTACGGGAACGGAAGCCTTCTTGAGAAGAGTGGGGGAAGGCTCGTAGACGGAAGACAAGCTGTGCTTGGTGTAGGTGTAGCCAGGCATGTTGCGAGAGATGTTGGTTGGTGGGATATGGACTATGTCGGAGAAGGGGATGAGGAGGCAGACGATCTGCTGTGGGGATGGGATTTCTGAGCTGACATGGTGAGGTTTTATAGGATTCTGTGAGGACTGTATCGAACGTAACTGGCCTCCGGAAGGCTGGTCAAGCTCGTCGACGGGAACGATCGTTCGGTAAAGCGTGCGCGCTCATCTAGAATCTAGGGACTCCCGGCCGGATCTTCGGTGAGGCTCGTGCTTAGCCGGTTTCTCTCGTTCGTCCCATGCATATCGTGTCCCACTCCAGTCCACGAGTCGCTCGAACTCTCCTGATAGGAACACTGCGGACAAACTGGAAAATACACCCTTGCAATACTGTGATCTCAACGACACTCACAGCCAGTCATTTCGGTTTCTCCATCGCAACAGGCTTCAGGCCTCACCCTCGGCCAGTCACCGGCCGGAACGGCGTCTCTTCCGGCCCTTTGCCATCACTCGCCGGGGATTGATATTGCACCGCATCGTTCATAAACTCAGAGTCATGGATATTGTGTTAATGATATCCTCGGCCCTCAAGTTGTTCACAGCCCGCCCGTATGTATCAAGTCACTAAACGTCCGTCATCCTACGCCTGTCCATTCATGCCAGGCACAGCAGCAGAACAACAGCGCAAGTACCCCTCGCACCGGTTCCGTCTCGTCCGTTACGCCCGTTGTATCTCCTTCATCGCCCTACTTTCATACCGCCAATCCAACGTCCGGTCACAGTGTGTCCCATCATCCCAACATCCGACCCAGGTTCCTGCATCCGCTCGCGCGTACGCCCACTGTACACGTTCTTCGTATCACGAACATATACGCGAGCTGTGGGAGATAACATTCCGAGATAGAACAGACCATTGAGGAGACTTATGAATTGGACAGCGCCCGCTGTATCGAGCCACCCAATACCCAACCTACGTCTGAGCTTGGATCTCTTGATAACTCAATGGAGGAAGAAGTGAATTCCTCGCTTATGTCGGGATATAGAAGACCATGGTAGATGCCTGGCATATCAGATTTTTTCGCTCATAACAACAACCATGTGCTCATTATCAATTCTGCTTGTTGATCAATTCACTACGTCTTCCCAAACCAACGTTCACCCAGTGTCATGAATGTTGCGTGCATGAGCCAAAAACGGTGCAGGCATTCAGGACCATGATCCACTGTCGTCAGGCTTTCATCAATCCTACCTTTGCATCTCGCATACATAGATGCCATGTTAACGACTAGATATCTAGGACAAGCGCTCTATGATCTACAGCCTAAGACGTACACTATGCGTCACTGTATCCTAGAAAGAGCAAAGGCGGAGGAGCGTTGGAGCATAGACGCTGCGATGATCACGTACCACTTACAGGCAAAGACGTACAGCCGCACAGAATAAGGACACGCTATATATCGCAGTGGGCGCATGTCAAGTAGCGCGGTGGTCGCCATTGCTGTCTGAGCGGTGATCAGACTCCATTGTGTATACCAAAGTTTGCATATGACATATTGCTGAGAAGAATGGGAGCTGACAGAGAAGCATCACTGCTCTTCGCGCTTCGGGTCGGACACAAAATTTGCTACTCTCCTTCAACGGGTCTGCGTCCCGTCCGACGAGGCTGAGCGCAGTGGGCGCCCTTGTAATACCTTGTAGCTTTAACTCCGGAGCGTCAGCGTTCGGGAGCTGAACCTACGGCTTTTGCACTCGCGGTCGTGAGGAGCTCTGGATAAGCTGTTTGCTGCTGCTGAGCTCGGCACGATGGAACAAGAACAGATGCCGAAGGCCGCTTCTGGAGTGTCAGTATCGTTCTTTCCCCGTTGTTGTCCAACCAGCCTCAGCCTGTCCTTCGCGCAGCTTGTGACGGGATTCCCCGTGGCGCGCTTCTTCCTTGTGGCGGCGATGCTGTCAATGTCTTTCTTCAACGACCGCGCGCTCTGCGGTCGATAATCATGGGAACACGCCACACCATGTGCGCTCTAAGGTGCTCGACTCTGCATCCTGCGGCCGAAGCGCGGCCAGGGGTAATCGGTCCTGCCCATGGAAACCGAATTTTTAGTAAACTGTACCGGGCAAACCGCTTACCATCACAACAACTCTTCAGGAATCGTTGCCTTATCGTGCGCGAAGCTAGCGACGAACGCTATTCGAATGCGGCGATGTGACCATTCTGCCGTCAGCAAGAAGGTTATCGTTGGCTCAAATGAACAATATCACAAGTGCTATACCCCCTGTGGAGTACAACGCAAAGTCCAAGTAAGCGGAGAGACTGCCATATCGATAAAGCAAACGCTGACTACTTCTCTTACCAATCGAAGACGTTCTGAGGCTATACTTATTCGCGAGTTCGTGTAATGTCAAATAGGACGGCCCTTCTATTTCCCATCGGTGAGGGAGGCTGGCAAGACCGCGACGCGTTGGCAAGATAGGACAGATACTCACCAATAGCAACGCTGGCCGTCTTGTCACCTATGCACTTACTTCTTTCCGGTACTCCGGACTCACGACCCCTGAACTACCCCGGAATTCAAGGAGTGTGCAACCTGAAGCGCATGTCAACATGCTGTAGATCAGGCCTGCTAGCGGTGACGGCACAGACAGCTTCGCAGTCAAAGATGCGACGAGACGCGAGTAAAACCGTGGGAGATCCGCTGGTGGGACAAGGTACTCCCTGTTGAACCTGGTCCATTTCCGAGGATTGACGCCTCCGCGGGATTGTAAGCCTGGGCCTAGATTGTGCGTTGTGAGACATGCATGCACTTACTCTCATCATCCACGGTGATTCTGCGGACTCCGTTGATATCGTTCGCGCGTTGTGTTCGCCAACGAGTAGAAGATGGAGTGTGAGTATCGCCGGTAAATTAGTGAACACCACGCTATTTCCGTCACAGTTGAAGGTGTATTGCCTGAGTCGCGTATGCAATCAGCGCTCAATGCTCCGCTGGCCTTCATGCGACGCTCCAAGCTTCATCAGTTGCAAGACACATCATACAATAACTCTGTGACACAGCACGGTCATAGAGCGACGCTGCTCAGTCATGGGACACAGCAAACCCACCGGTGGTGGCAAATGTCAAGTATTGCACTGGCCGTTCGTTCCTATGGGCGAGGTGTACATGTTGACTCTCACCTTGTGTTGACAAGTCCTTGTTTGTTGGCTGCAGCTGCATGTGACGACCTTGCAGGCAATACATATTTGCATCGCATCGATGCTCTGATTGTAGTGCAGTAAATGCCAGCGGATTCTCAAGTCGGATGAATGGCCGTCGACCCACGTCGAGCTTCAGCTAATTCAATCATCAGCGTGCCCAACCACCCACCAAATCCGATCGGATCACAGAAGACATAGACTGAGAGTTCAGACAACGAACCAGCTGCGGCCCTCTTGCGGATGTGGAGGCGAAGTCTGATTTGGTAGAAAATTCGGGTCGCCCAGTGATCAGAATGGTATTCTGTTGGTGCCTAGAGTGGTTATAGCATGGGCTCATGTACAGATGAAAACAAGAATGATAGCGAGACTCTGAAGGCGAACGCGACGGGTCGAGAGCACTGGTGAAGGTGGTGTGTGACTCGGAACTACCCAACGTTGCGCAGGGGTCGGCTGGAGCACGCCCCTCACTTGTTTACGCAGTTCGGCACATACACACAGTAGTTGTCTTGATCTTCATTGGAACGAGGTCTCTGAGACTCGTCTATACTAGATTACAACCACGAGGCTGTTATATTCAAGGTGACTTGCTGAGAATACTATGTAGGAACTATTAGTAGTAGTACTACTGCTCGAGTTGGTGGCAGACGAAGGACCCCGATCACCTGCCCCGTGATTTTGAGCATTGGTCACATGATCACACTTTCTTCCCTCATGGATTCGGTCGGCACAAACTCGACGACGAACAGGTCTCACTGCTCCTCCCTATAGTCCCATTAGACGTTCCCATCAAAATCTCACAATGGTTGGTTTCAAGTCGTTTATGTATATGTCAGTATTAAGTCGAAGTATTAAGTCGAAGAAAGAACAGGTGAAAACAAAAAAGACTCGCAAATTTGCCGCTGTTAAGCGGATGCTCAATCCCAAGGACATTCGGCTGTACGTACTCCGCTCGCGCCGAGTGACATCCTATCTGAACAAGTGAAAGGAAGGAGAATCAGCTGAAGCAAAAGAAGAAAGAGGAGATTGAGAAGGGGAAGCTGGTCAAACGAGCGTGCGTCCTGGAGCTCCCTTTGCTGTCGGTCGGAACTTACATCACCTGTCCAGTCCCCAAGTCGCCTCCTCGCTTTTCCTGCAACACAACACTGCACTTGTGCCCCCGTACCGCGTCCTCATTGACACCAATTTCATAAACTTCAGCCTTCAGAACAAGTTGGAGCTCCTCAGCGGGATGATGGACTGCTTGTACGCCAAATGTGAGTATATCGCCTTCCGGACCTTTGCACATGCTTGGTCTAATGATGGTGGCACGAAGGCATTCCTTGCGTCACGGATTGTGTAATGGCGGAGCTGGAGAAGCTTGGACACCGCTACCGTGTCGCACTCAGGTGTGTGTACAATTTCGCGGAATGGATACGCCTGCCGTTGACACGAGACCCCAGGGTCGCTCGAGATCCGCGGTTTGAGCGACTAACGTGCTCGCACACTGGTACCTATGCGGACGACTGTCTTGTCCAACGTGTGACCTCGCACAAATGCTATATCGTCGCAACATGCGATCGCGAATTGCGTCGGCGCATCCGTAAAATCCCTGGCGTCCCGCTCATGTATATTGTGCGGCGGCGCTATGCTATAGAGCGGCTTCCCGACCAGGGTGCCCCTGTATGATTAGTTCTACCGTGCCCTCGTCTGTGGAGCTATCCTGTTGCTTTCTTGTTGTAGCTAGTATTGTGAGTACTGTGCGAACACCATGCCCTACATGCGCTGACTCGCATTATCTCCAGCTATCACAGTCTCCGTATCGCCGGATAACCTACTTCTTAGTGTGTCCCGTTACATGGTCGATCCGTTCTTCTGCGGACGCAGCACTATGACACCTGGTTGACACCGAAACTATGACTCGAGAAGGTGGCATTGTCTGCGGCGTTCTCCATCGAACCGCACGATGTCATTGTCTTGCGCAGATAGTGATCTCGACGTGCTAGGCAAGTTCTGAACAATCATATCCACCCTACAGTTGTCTCTAGACCTCATGCTGGCGGTGTGCCGCGATATATCAGTGTGCCGTATTTGTTTTACGCAACTGTTCGACGTCGACGCGATCCTGCGCGATGTGATTTCGCTGTTCCTGCCGTTGTCCCTAGACCAGATACCCCATAGGGTCGTGGCGATAGAAAAAGGTGTGAGGTATTCGGATCAGTTACGTAAGGAACCGGGCGGCCATTATCATTATGTACCCAAAATTCCGTGGCACGACACAACAACGCAAGCTACAGAGCGCGCGCAGGGCGTGCCGACAGGTCAGCAACGTCATACCAATGGAAGCTTGGAAGGCTTAATTGACCAAGGAGTGCCTTGGGATTTTGATGTCGGGTATGGTCCGTGTTCATTCCACTGCGAATGTTCGACCATAGTCGACCATGCGACCCTTCGCGCGGCTTGCCGTCTCGGATGGTACTCACTCACAGCGCCATCCGTGCGACACATCGCCGACCTAGGCCTCTCGCCCGGATCTTGGTCGCTGGTGTGGTTGCTGATATGGGGGGAGTGCCAACGATAGAACGATAGAGTCGATTGTCACTGGAGGGCTCGCGGGCCAATGACGATGTGTGCCACTATCCCCCTATGTATCCCATTATCTCGCGCCTCCGATTCCACCTCTGCGGGCCTAGCATGACCAGCAGTCGTCAGTGTCATCGCATGCACCACCAATTGGTGGCAGTACTGCAAGCCCTTGCATACCTGCACAGTGACTGAGAACGTTGCCAGGTATCATAGTGTTTCTCCGCGTCGGTGGCGTACAAGCACAAATAGACCCAAATAACGCGCGACGCGACATCGCAAGACAGTGACTGGCCCTTCTGACTGTGCGCTTGCTGACAACCACTCGGACTGCCTCTGGTTCAAATTGCCTCTCGCTCAACGCGTAACGTGTTGTACTTCCGACACTGCCACCGATCATTGGGCTCCTCCTCGACGATGAGCAAAGACGACGACATTGTTCCTGAGAAATACCAATATAAATGGACCCCTCAGTCGGACTTCACTCTACAAGAATTCTTGGGAAAGGTTCGTGTGATTGGTAGCAAAACTGTGGTTGCTATTTCTTCTCATCGCCGCCACGCTTGCACGATCCATACATTAGTACAAACCGTCAATGGTCCAGAATGATGGCACGAAACCTGTGTGTGCAACCTCGGCTTGAGCCACTTGTGATAGGAGGCGGTACTTACCTGTCATGTACTTGCGCAGTGGCTGTGGGTCCGCAAGGCTGAGCAGCCTGAACATGAGGAAGACGTCGAAGCTGCGATTGAAGAAGCCACCAAATACTGTGAGTGACAATGTCAGAGATTGACTCAGGGAGGTGGTTGTTAAGCGTTCCCAGTGTCAGAAGCCACGGAGCGCGTTCAAATGATTCAGGTACGTGACTCAGAACATGGATTACGATGTATCGTGTCGATCTTAACTGCGGCGAGCTTGTGTAAATGTTCACTACTTATCTTCAGACGGACGGCTCTATCCCTCTTCGGTCAAATAAGAAGAAAGGGGTGAAGAGCAAGAAGGAGTTACGCGAAGAGGTTAGTCATGCTATAACGCCGGCCGTTACCCGTGTAGAGTCCCGTTGTGGACGCATTGGAGTAATAGTTGGGTCATGATACTTTTCGGTTTACGTATAGCGACGTCCTGCATAGAGTGCGACGTGGGCCTGGAGAGCGTTGCCGGGCCCGAAAGTGCCTGGGACATGCGGAGGAAAGTAGGGCGGTGATGCAGGAATGCCCCAAGGTGGTTCATCACCTTCATTCATTGTGGCCCAACGTGGGATTTGCGATCAGTTCACTCACTATCGCTTCTCATCCAAATCTTTGATCCACAACGCCTGTATTGCCGAGGTTCAAGGCGTGTGTGGACATACGGCAGATATCAACGAGGACTAGTCCGGCCCAACTTACGACATACTCTTCAAATTACCTTGCTTACCTGATATATTGCACCGCACATAGATACAGCAAGAGGCGACTGGGAAGCTGAAAGAGATATCCGTCAAGCATGGTTTTGTCTCCGGAAAATGGTCAGTAACATATTCCCATCCGGGGTGCGAGATCGATTTTCACGAGCCTTCCAGGCTCATTTTCGCACCGCCAGACAAGGTTGATATGATATGGGGTGCCGTAGCCAGTGCGTGTCTCTCTACTCTTGGTCCTGTTAGCAGTTCTCATTAGCATGCAGATTCTCTGGTGTCTGGACCGCTATCGTCGACCAGTGCGTACCTCACCAAAGTCGCGACCAGCCCGCAGAACGACACTCCAAATTACTCCCACTTGATCTACATCTACATGCCGGACGTGTATGACCAAGCCAGTGTCACGGAGGTACGAGGAACTGGCTGTCGCTCCAAGTTGTTAATCATTGACATGTCAGAATCAGGTCATGAAGGTACTGCTTCGCAATCACGGCCTCAACCTTATGGGCGTCAAAACAAACCTGTACACTTCAATAGGTGATCAAAGTCAAGTCATCATTCATTCGGTATGATACTGATGCTGTATCTAGGTATTGACAGCAAGCATTCCAGCGGAATCTCGTCAACGGTAAGTTCGCCGAGGATCTCTTGTCCGGATTATGACTTGAGGATGTTTATCACGTCTCGCGTAGGTGTGGAAGAACACCGCCCTCTTGAAGGACTCGGAGATTAAGGTACGCATTCCGAGCGCTCGATGGTGATGTCTCTGTGTGTCAATCCCTCTCCGTGTAGCAACTGAAAGCAGAACACTTCGCCGAACTCCACTCCGCCAAGAGCGCAGCGGCTGAGGTAGCTGCGACTACTAAGGCCAAGCCAAAGCTCAAAAAAAAAGATGATCCTTTCACCTCCGATGACGGGAGCGACCAGGATGGCGAGGAGAAGCCTGAGAGGCCTGCTGGCATGACAGCCTCTAAGGGGAAGAAGCCGGTGCTCAAGAGGAAACTTGCAGCGGATGCATTTGGGTCCGACGATGAGGAGGAAGATGAGGATGGTGGTGAGACCGCTCGGAAAGCGGGAATCAAGGTGAAGACAGGCGCAGCAATGAAGAAAAGGAAGGTCGAAGTCAGCGACGACGAGTCTGATATAACGGCACCGAGAAAGAAAATGGGCCGAGGACGCGTGTAGTGGTGTGCTGTCTGGCAGCGTACAAGTTGTGCGATCGCTTTCTCTCAACACTCTTTTGCTATCACTGCTATAATCGAACTACCATTCCCCCGCTCACATGTTTGTGTCAAGGTGGGATGTCCCGAACGCTTTGACTTGAGCCCGGGATCGCCTCGTTGACTGCATTGTTTCCAGGAACAGTAATGCACTTGCGTTGTTGCATCGTCTCATGGAAGAATACCCGTTATATGAGCGTCAGTAAGTGATGAAGCCTGGCTGGCGAACGTTATTCACGGCCTCGTGCTGCGGAGAGTTTTCATTTCGGCCTCAACGTGCTCGGCGCCGGTCATTCCCGGACCCGAGCGCACCTTTGGATGAGCGATTATTGTATCCCTTTTGCGCACAGGTGAGTGTATGTGCTGTGCTCACCATTCAAATTGTCCATTCACCGGTCTTCGCAATTCACATCGTGCGGAGCGCGGCTTCCTACCTGTACACGGTTTGACGCGTCGGCATAACTCTCATTTGGTTCGCTAAACTTATGAAAGGATGCCGTCCATCGAGTTGCCTCTTTTTCCGCTTTCCCTCACCCACATCCACCTCCCAGCCCCCTTCTATGCCATCCCCGACGGCATCGCATCTTCCCACTTCTTCTGTGCCCCGGGTCACCATATGGAGACCGTGGAGCATGCCCGCTGACGAGATAGCTTTACATCGGAAGCTATGCGGTTTACTCAACAAGGTCACTCCGAGGAATATTGCCCGGATTGCCCACCAGTTCGCAGAAGTTACGAATGTCATGGAGAGGTCAGGACAATCCTCTGTTGTGCGTCTCTGCGCTACGATGCTTCTCGAGCGGTGTGTGTTGGATACCCTACGGATGGGCCTCATAGCAAAATTGGTGCAGCGGGCGGCGGACGGTGCAGAGTGCGATAGTCTACGTTGGCGGAGCGTCGACCCCTACTACCTCGAAGACCCCGCAACGTCTATGCCCACAGTCCTGAGGAGAGCATTGCTGGAGGATGTGGAAGTGGCATTGCGCGACGGACGGGAAGGCGAGGCGTGCGCTCTCTCGTCTTTCACGGGGGAGCTTCTCGTACTTGGAGTGCTCTCCTGCGACGACGTTCAAGACATTGTTAATCTGCTCTTCAAGGGGACCTTGAAGGGTTCCGACCTATATTCTATAGCTCTCTGCCGCATCCTTCGGCGTGTTGTCACGTCTACCGAAGCCTCCCATATCATCGACGCCCTCGGGCTCGTCAACCAACTCGAGGATGTCTTGGCAGAAGACACGATATCTGTCAAGATCAGATACAGCATGATGGTGCGCCTACGTTTATCACGGTTCTCTCAATGCGAACTAAACCGTCTCCCAGAGTATGCTCGACCAGTCTTTCTATCCCAAACCGACTGACGTGTTTGGCTCGGATGTACGGAGAAGCGAGGCCTACGGATTCCACGACGAAGTCAATGCTCTTGTGGGATTCCAACCGGACGTCCCTTCCCCTCCCATCCCTCCATCGACACCATCCAGGCTAGTCATGCTGGAGTGCGACCATTCTGCCACTGCGCTCTTCAGAACTCGAGATTTATCGCAATGCGAGCAATTCTTCCTTGCCCTTCCGCCCGTTGGCCGCGATGAACTTCTGTCCCGTATGGTATCTATCGTGATGAATTCTGGTGACGACTCAGACGCAACTTTGGTCGCTTCATTCCTCTGTATGCCCTCCATACAGCGAATTAATCAAACCAGCCGATGCGCGACCAAAGTACTCGAAGCCGAGATCATCATGCTCGAAGACACGGTGCTCGATGTTCCGTCTGCGTATCGCGTTATGGCCATCATGCTTCATGCTTCGGGTCTTCCTATTGGTGTAGTGGAGAACCTTGCCTCTCGTATCATCATTGACGAGAACACTGCTCGCGATCGTCTCCTTGAAGAGATTCATGCTCTCAGCGCGTACGCGGAGGACATCCTAGGACAACTCGAACCCTCGACGGACCCCGATGCATCTGGAGAAGAGTCGTGCTTGACTTCCGAGTATGCATGTGCATACTGAGAATCAGAGGGTTTGTCCACCATTTGATGTGTCCTCATGCCGTACACTCATTTGAGGACGCAAAGGGAAGCACTTGCAGGCTGGAGCTTGAGATGCGACAACAAGCTCGCCCGTGGAAGATGTCAGGGAGTGAACGGAGGCGCAGTATCCAAGCTGAACTAGGTGCCGTACAGTTCTCTGTAATTGCCAAAACAAGGATGGGATTACATGAACAAGACCGTACTGTTGAACTACGGAGTGGAACGTTAGGCACCTTGAGCTTGCCTGTAATGATACATCACCATCTCACTGGTCTACTAAGAGGCCAGTCTTCACCCAAGAACCATTAACTACAGATAGAGCACTCAAGTTAACTGATATGATGCCGTTTAGATCCCAAACGGCTACCTGAAGAGGCGCACTGAGTGAATGATGATCAGAACTTGTATATGGCAGGACATGTATTATCGAATAACGAAGACTGGCAGACTCGGTACGTTGGTTTATACAGAACGAGGACGTCGCTCTGAGACTTCATTGCAGAGGTAGAATATTGACTCTCGAGATTGGTCATGGAGTTCGCCTTGAACCGCGGACCTGACTACGTGACACGTAGACATTCGTTAGGGAGATGTGGCATTCCAGATCGACAATATATCGAGATTGTAGAAGGTGCGAATTTTACGTGAGGTCTTCCGCTGCTTTGGAGCTAACACTGATTGTGAGCCTCAAACAGGAGAGTGGAGAGGAAGTGAAGCATCTTTTGGCTCGTTCTGCTGTGGTCGCTTCTCGTCAATGATGTTAATCCTCCAATTGGTGTCGCATCCGGTCTTCGGAAACTTGACCATAACCTTATCGTACTTCCACCACTTGGTAAGGTGGGCGAGGACATACTCGAGCACAGTATCACTCTATGCGTGGGTACGAACCTTGCTTTCGATGGTCGCGTTGCTTCCAGACTGAGGAGCGATCTCGTCGTCCTCGTTGCAACTTGGAAAATCATAGACCATCTGGACATGATGCTGGTAACGTCGTTATACCGGAGGGCGTCGGCAGCGGGTGCTATAGGTGTACACGAATTTGAGAGCGCATATAAAACTTTGCAATTTCTTCATAGTCTTGTTGAGTGCAACATGTGACTTCGCAGTAGACTCTTCATCGTGACGCAGGAACTGGAGTAGCCGGTCGTCTTGCAGTGTAACAGTGAGCTTCCCTTCCTTCATTGAGAGAAGCTTGGAGAAACCACACAGGTAAGCGCCATCGTCTCAGATACTGTAGTCATCGAATGAATGATACATGAACGATCCGATGGCCTTGCAGTCATGAGGGAGGAAGCATATATACTCAGCGGTCCAGCCGAACGTGGAAGGACATCAGTTCATCAAAAATCACAGTCACATTCTTCGTAGACAAGCACTGCCAAGTCCCCTCTAGAACTGTTAGCTGCCAGCGCGTAGAGTGCCAAAAGCTGAGATGCTCACCGTCCTCTCGGGTCGAGAATCAGTTGGTTGGCGGCAAAAGATTTGCTTTGACAACTCCTAATTGTTCAGAAGGCCTTCCGCCATAAAGAAGGACGTTTCGTGCGCTCATCATGATGCCGCGATGGATGGTTTGGGCCACTTCGTATGCAATGGACAGGACTTGATCGTATGTGAGTTGAGTCCATACAGACCTAGCGGAGGGTTACACACCACGAACGCAGCAGAATAGAGACCAAGTCAGCTGCCGACAGTTACTGCATTTATGCATTAGCTTTCCCATTGTTTCAGCGACAAGGTGAGCGTAGTGACGATGGGTCTTGAAATGTCTTGGGTTCAGGTGTCCTCTTTCAAGATGTCGCCGTGGCATACAAGGGCAGGCACATAGCGCACACTGAGCTGCTGTAGAGATTTTCCCTATCGACAGTTCAACTAACGACGCGCCAAGCATCCTTGAGGAAGAACAATGGGCTCTCCTTAGGATATCAGTGCTGATACAAGCTCTCGAGCTTGAGATCCAGGCCTGCATACGAGGGATTTGCGCACCTCTTCTCCGTATGGGACCGCCAACTCCCACGATGACCAGTCTGAATCTAGTGATTTCTCGCAAGGTGCTTGGGCGTAGTCAGTAGGGTCACCCTCTGGGTGTTCGAAGGTCGGAGTGCAAGAGCACACATGACCCTGACCTCAAGAAAGTGGGGAAAGAGGAGTTCCGCAGTCTTGTCATGTCCGTGCTTCAAGTTCTCCAAGGGAATGCGAGCATAATGCTAAAGCAACTCTACTGGCTACACCGTGACGGTTGTTTTACAGTTGAACTTCTCGGTCACAACGACTCACAACAAGCAAAGCAAAAAAAGCAACCAATGCGATGATCAACGCCGAGGATGAGAACCGTGTTCGACATTCCCTTAAAGGACGGTTGAGCTGTGTGTGGACTGGGACACGAGAGACCCGGAGTTCTCAGTCAATGATTCATCAAGAGAACGCCCATGACATGTTCTTCCCACGATCGGGTGTTACCCCATAGCTGGAGTACTAGTGCATTGTTTGAACAGCTACAGTGTTGAACTAGCCCAAGGGAAGTCAAGCATAGTGACGACTGCGGTCAACTACAGAAGGGTTGAACTCAGTAGGATTTGATGTGGTCGATCAACGTCGGATCTCGTGATCTCGCCAACATGACTTCTTGTGCCGAATTTCGCCTATCGGCGGGAACGTCATCGCCATAGTGTATTCGTTCGCGAATATATAGTATCTGAGGCGGAGGACCTTCAGATTGTACTTTCTTGGTGTCTATGCGTGACTGTGATACTCGGGTGCAGTATCAGGACTTTCATTCGACGACCACTGGCATGGTGCGATTCTCTGGAGTGACTCTAACCACACCGACGACCACTGGCATAGTGCAATCCTCTGGAGTGACTCTAACCACATCGCACCATTCCGTGTTGGTTGTGGAGTGCGACTCGCTCCGAAGCTGTGTGTGCTGACTCGTTGAAGCGTTAGCCATTTGTAGCATGCATTGGAAAACCATAACTGTGCCAAAGAGCATCAAATCTACACCACGTTTCCAGATGAACTGCAAGGTTTGTCATGACCTTAACGCCGAACAGCACATCTCAATGTTGCTCACAACGTTGCAATGCGCTGCTCGGGGTGCTTCTTCGGTCACCAAATCCCGTATCAATTTTTACTAATCGTGTCGTCCTTGGCGACGTTGGTGCTATCAGCTCGCTCCTTGAATCATTGCATCCCCAATGAGCATTTATCTCATCGTGCTCATCAGCTGTGCTGATCAGACCTGGTCCATCAAGCTGCGGACTTACAAGCTTGCATCTACCAAACACCTGGGTAGGATTCGGATTGCTTCACTACGATTTGCAGACTTGGGGGCGCGAATGTCATCTCTAGTATACTCCTCCGATCACACGGCGGCATGTTGTTTGCTTCTTGCTTCTTCAAACGACTGTGACGATCCCTAACGATTAACTCCTCGGCGTCTGGTTCATTGCACGCGATGACCGCAGATCAGGAGGTAGCCTCAGTTTGGATCACGAAATACATAGTAGGGGAACGCGTGTCGAGGAGGAGAAAAGCTGACCCCGAATGGGGGGAGAGCTATACAAACTCGAAGCATGACTCCACGTCAGGGTCGTAACCAGCTCAGACTTGCCTGGTCAGTATAAGCCTATATCAATCCGGAAACCACAACAAGGCTCCAGTAGCGCCAAGCTTGGTGATGGTATGGAACAGATGTTTCACTGGAGTCTGGGCGTGCCTTTGTTCGCGTTGTGTAACAATGTGTTATGGTCACCGCATAGACCGACGCACAAGCGCTCATGCTATTGTTCTGTCTACCGCCACAC
The DNA here is from genome assembly GCA_000743315.1 of Lignosus rhinocerotis TM02. Classification (NCBI taxonomy): domain Eukaryota; kingdom Fungi; phylum Basidiomycota; class Agaricomycetes; order Polyporales; family Polyporaceae; genus Lignosus; species Lignosus rhinocerus. The sequence continues at coordinate 32,836 of KN050175.1, forward strand.
CTCACACTCTGCTTGACTACGACGACACCCTCGCCATTCGGCTGTATGACCTTCACGTCTTGTTCAGCGACCACATACGCAATGGAAGCAGCGAGCTTGAAAAAACTTCCTCGGGCAGAACTGCAGAAATTGGCGAAGGTAAGACGTCGCAAATGTGCCAGCCTGCTGTCTGACCATTGATTGTGTGGATTGCCGCGTGGCCTGGATACGTACTTCAGAAAATGGGCATTAAAGCAAACAGAACGAACGCATATATGATCCACAGACTGTGCAATGTTGTCCAGTCGAACCCGTGAGTGGCGCACATAACTCACTCGGTACGGTCCAGCATGCTGAGTACCCAACCTGTAGTGGTGCCAAACCGATTGCTGATGTTTCCAGCACATCGATGAAAGCACCGTCAACTAGTAATAGGGGAATATCCCAGCGGAAGCGAAGTGCAGCCGTTAGTCCCATCCAGGAGCGCGCATCCGATGCAGCGACAGAACCGATCATCGAGCAGGACGAACGCGATGTATACGCACCGCCTGCAGCAGGTCCAAGCAACCACGTTGCAACTGCCACTTTGAATTCACAGGCGAAGTCAGCTATGCAGGTCTCTGTACGCAAAGCAGGTGAGCCTGACCGCCATTACGATGTGATCTTGGTCTAATCATTTTCGTCATATAGGGGATTCGGTGGCAACAAGTAGTTTGCTCTCTTCCACGCATGCATTTTCGTCACATAGGCGATTCGGTGGCAACAAGTGGTTTGCTCTCTTCCACGCATGCTACTGCCCACGTCTCTCCTGGGAAAGGTAGCTTGAGTGTGTGCAATTTTTGGCAGTATTTTAGTGAACTCACCTGTTCAACCCGCCTACTAATAGATTACACTCATGCGTCCGCTAGACCAATCGCGTGGACGCCTATCATAGTCGGTCAAAGAGAAGGTGAGAATGCGCGAATTATGCGAACAAACACGACTGAGTTTTCTGTTGCATATCAAGGCGAACCTGGATATCATCAGCCTATCTTCACGGGAGCAGTGGAGGATCCGGGGCATTCGCAACTTCGACACGGTTCGCTGCGCGCAACAGCCCGTTACCCCTACTTCTCCATCACTTCATCAGCATGCCCTCCGTTCAACCCACGGCCACGAGTTGTCCCTCGTATGCACGAGGAATTGGAAAGCGATTCCTCAAAAACGCCGGTAGCGCCAGAGTACTTGCACCCATCCCAACATGAATCTCCGTCAGAAGCCGAGAACCCGCAAATCAAGGACTCCGGTACCCCAACCCTTGATGAGTTGGAGCAGAAATTGGTGGATATTGAGGAGCAGAGTCAGGTTGTTGTGGAGGTACAACACGAAGTTGAACGACTCCGACGGGTTATGGGCATGATTCGAAACAAAGAGTTGTGGATGGATCTCAAGCTGAGGGAAGTTCAACAACTTCGTCTGGCAATTGAGCGGCACTATCTTACTAGGGTGAAGACCCAGCCATGGTTATTGGGAGATGATGCGGGGGCGGGAAGTTACGAAGATGAATTTTTTGGCGCTAGAGAGCAGAGACTTGGGGAGATTATGGAAAGCATTGAATGCGCAGACGTCCCTAGGTACGATGGTTCTCCGTCACATGCCAAAGCTTCCCTTAAGTGCAACTTTGCTGATCTTAGGAGATTACCGGAGGATAGAGGGAGATCGCAACTTTGCTGATCTTAGTAGATTACCGGAGGATAGAGGGAAAAGGAGAGCGGACGATATCGACCTACCAGGAAATGGAGCTGGTTCTCCGAAGCGTTTGCGAATCGCTGAGCAATGACTGGTGCATGTATCGTCCTATTTACATAGATGGCGGATTGAGTGCCCTGTCCTTGGTTCGAATCTCGCCTCTACGCTACCCCCTGCAAGGTGTCGTGAGGAAGGAACATGTGAGGATCTACTTGCCAGTCTTAGGTCCCCGTAATCAAAGACGACCTCGCCGTAAATCGGAAGAGGCTCCCCGCTAGATGCTGAGCTTGATATCTCAAGATCCTCAATAGCTTGAATTCATGGTGATTTACAAGAGCGTTCTAGCTCATATGACGTTCTGAATCTAGGAAGATGGTTGGTTATATGATGTAGTACCAGTGGCAATCAGTACTGTCCAGTGGTGACATCAATCGGCAAGTCCCGACATAGACCAGGGAGAGCGCTACAGCTGAGTTCGAACGGCAATCCTTCTGTGACAAACAGGGTGCACCCGATAACTGTTTTCGTTTCGCCATCATTCGCACTGTGGCTGGTGGATCGCTATCGATGCTGTGAAAAGCAATTCTTTATGTCTCATTATCGATATACCAAGTGACTGCGACTGTCTTAGTCACGCATCATGCATGGCTCTCAACTATGTTAGAGCCTGGATCCCAATACTGACAACATAGCCGAGTACTATTGATTTCTCGTCCGCACGCGCTCCCAAGGACAAAGAATGGCACATAGTTCTTGTGGTCGAGTTTCCATATCTTATTGATCTACGTAGGGGTTCCATCTATACCCGAAGTTCTAAACGGGTACTTTGAGGAACACTGCACACATGGCGGGTTATTGGTGTGATAGCTCAAGGCTTACTACGATAGTAACAGGTACCAACAGGGGCATAAACTCTACAAGGATTCTAAACAGCCTGATTGTACTAAACTCTAAGTTTTACAGTGGCCTATGCCTTCTAACGCCAATCCAATCCCCACTTCTGATGAAGCAGAGTCTCTATCCCAGAATCCGTCTCACCTTGACCTTCTAGGTAAATCTAGGTGTTACGACGACGACGACGATGGTCCGTCTATGTTTCTTGGAGGCCACGGAAAGCACCGAGAACTTGGAGCCCAGAAAGTATGTGGAGAGAGCCACGCTGCCTGTCAAGGTTATTCGCAACGCTGTTCTACGTGGAAAAGGGCCAAAACATGACAGAAGAGAAGGCAACCCCGTTTATGAGCAAAGGTATATCAAGACCAGCAACGGGAAAGGTGACAAGCTCGAACAAGCGATCATTGTCAGCTCAGGTCTAGATATCTTCAAATGCAACAGCGAGATTTCCTGATTTTGCCCTGCCCTTTCCTCAATCAATGCTAAAAAGGTCTCATACAATGGAAACCTGAGTCACTCATTGCACCACGATGTCCACTGAGATTCACCTTGGGTATTCCGGAATACCATACCCTACAGACAGTCAAAGGAGTATTTTTGGTGGCAGATGACAGGTATCGTTCACCACGTACTCAATATATCCTTTCTATTCTGAACGTTGATATTACCGTGTCACGGTCTCTACATCATATCTTTCCGCATGTTCTCAACGAATAGTGAACAGTGTAGCTCCCTTCCTGATAATACCACCAGGACGAATATGAGGATCGTAGCTGTTGTGCTATCTGTGACCACAAAGAATAAGCCCTACAATATGAGTAACTCTTAGACACACAGGAGGACGGATATATTAACCACGAACTTCCTTCTCCCTAGACGCGCCTTCGATCACGTCCCCTTGCTCTGCTTTGGAAGCACAAACAAACAAAGCGAGTGTGTGGGTGCGCGTGACCTGCCTACGACGCGGTTGTGGCTGGAACCTAAGGTATAAAGCGCGCTACCGCTTGCAACCATTTTGTCCACATACCATCACCGACCCTCCGCTTGAAGCTTACCACTTTCTGCACCCACGAGTGTCACCAAGGCATAAGAAGCAATATGATCATAGATGACTTACTTCGCATGAAGCGGCAGGATTTGCAGGCTCTTGCAAAGGTCCGTGCTCTTATTGGAGAGCGTGGTCAGCGGTTGGGGCCATCGGACCCAGCAAGGGACTCACCTTCCTCATGCCTACAGCAACATGGGGTCAAGGCAAACAGAAAAACCGGTGATATCATCAAGGATTTACTCAACAAGTTATCGACCTCAGGCGCAGTGTACGCCTTGCATTGTCTCTTCTTGCCTAACCACCGCGGTTGACATTGCGGCATCTGTAGCCGAACGAACGACACAGAGGCCACTTCGGAAGATAAGGTTTTTGCCGTGAAGATTAATGAATGCTCCGATACTACGGAGAGAGAGATCAGCATTGGTGAGTTCACCATGATTAGGGTACCAGACTGGGCGTCTGAGTCCTGATGGCATGGCAGACGAACAGTATGGGGCTGTCAATATCACAAGCGGAGTAGGTCCTACGATTGCCTCCCAGGGGAAGACCAGGAATCGGATAGGGGAATCAGTGCAGCACGTCAAGTCAACCACTAGCACCCATCCCAGGTCCCCGACCGAAGGCCAGGCAGAGGCATCCACGTCTGAAAATGGTGAGGCGCCAAAGACGGAAGACGAGACTCGACAAGAGAAAAAGAACGAGGAGATCGTGCTACGAAAGACGATGTCCTTTGGCGAAGATGCAAGGCGCATTTCCGGAGGGGGCGTCGGTGAGAACTTTGTTTGCTGTCGGTTCCGAAGCTTTGACACTGACATGCGCGTCTGTAGTTGCAAGTCATACCTCGAAAACTACGAGTAAATCAGTTAGTCGTGGAGCTCTCGCCACAGACCAAAAGGGGGACGGGGTACCACCCCGCGGTGAGTCTGTGATCCATGGCTATCTGCGTCGTGTACCACTCACATCTGGTATCAAAGTTCCTCCGTCATTATTTTTATTTGGGGGTCCCGTTTTCAGTGCACCCAAACCAACGGGCGCGAACGGGACCGTTGCCCCGGTTTTTGCACCACCCGCTCCTAGCGACTCAATATCCGTCGCGTCCAGTGGGCCCACAAAGTTGCATCTAGCGACTCAATATCCATCGCATCCAGTGGGCCCACAAAGTTGCGCGATCGCATCCCACAGCTAACAGACGAAGAAGAAGATACAGCTCTGGACGACCTCCAGGCGATGGGTAATCTTCTGAGCGGCCTTCGAGCTGACTTGGTGGATATCGTTGATCTCTCCAACATGCTGGGCTCCACGGTTACTAGCGTGGTAACTAGGTTGGATAAGCTGGAGCAGAGACACAATGCCTTGGAGAAGTTGCTGTTGTACGGAACGCCGTTGGATGCGGCAGCACTGCCGGAGGGTGTCGATGATTTCACATATGATTTTTCCGACATCACCCGAAGGTGAGCCATATGGTTTGGCAAACTAGAGGGATACTCACCTCAGTGACAGTGCTGTCCTCGACGGAGAAGACCAGGAGAAGCGGAAGGCTGAGGCGGATATGGAGATTGGTATTGAGGGATCGCCCGTGAAGCGTCGTCGCACATCGGAGTGACTGTCAGGACGGGTTGTGAGATAGTTGAGATGAGCTAAGCAAGATACAGGGTTACCTTGCGCTTGACTCCGAGATGCATTCTTTGTGTGTGGAGCCCTGTGTACTATTATACTACTTTGTGACCCGTTGTAAGATCACTGGGCAAGCGCCTGAGTCAGTAGTACTGAAGGTTTGTGAAGCAAGCAGAGACATATCCCAAGCGCCCATCATGATCTCAACCTGCGCAACTGACTTGTTCGCCTGCTTTCTGCCATCGTTCCAGGATCACTTGTGCCTCCTAGCTCCCAAGTGTAACATCGAGATTCCAAAGCAGCAAGGTTCGGTTATCTTGACGTCGTCCGCCAGCACGACTGAGCCGGGGCGCAGGACTACAGTAGGACTAGTGATGTGCCGGGCCGGGCTGGGCTCAAATACCCGGGCTTGGGCTCGGCTTTTCAGGGCTCAGGCTCACCAAGTGGTTGAGCCCGGCCCTCATAGCGGGCTCGGGCTGGGCTTGGGCCGGGTCGGGCTTGAGCCCGGGCTTTCTAGTGCTGTAGATAGACATCATATAAGACATAAATTGAGCACCATATAGCATGTATATACTGCTTTCTGACCTCGGGAATAACATATAATAATGCTAGAGTGTTGTTTGAAGTAACTAATACTCAGTCCGTCCTCAACTGGGATGCTTCTATCCCGTCAGTCGATATGGCACTATGTTCTACTGTTGCCTCTCCAAGGACCACCGCTAATGCTCCTCTCTCTCTAGCATTCCAACCTCAAACTCCGCCCTCACCGAGACCGCCGCAAGCACTACTTCACCACCCTAGCATCTCACCAGTGGCTGCAGTCGGACGGACCGCGCGCAAACGTATACGAGACGAAAACGAGCCACCGTCCATGCTACCTCACCTGTAGGACAGCCCCAGGGTGGAGTTGCGGGAACAGCTGCATCGGAAGCTGGGTCCTGTAGCCCGGTGAAAAATCGCTATGCTCCCTTCCGCCAATATATGTGAATTTCTGAAATGGCCTATCGTGGCCTATCGTGGCTTAGAAAGTGGCAGATTTGCAGATGAACTTATGTCAATTGCCACCAATTTCTGTGTGTATCTGAAGGCTCTTCACCAGGATCTGCCGCTATTGGCCATGCTCATACGTGTTACAACATTCCGGACA
>AXZM01000841.1:0-39133 GCA_000743315.1 Lignosus rhinocerotis TM02
CGACGGGTGCGAGTCAGAGCGCACGGGCTTCCATTGGCCATTGGCGAGCTGGTCGACGGAGAGGAAGGTGTGTTCCAGACGGAGGTTGTTCTGATGGCAGGACGTCGGTCGCTGACACTACCACTGGCTCTGGCAGTTAACAACTCACTCTTGGGTTCGCACTGGGTTTAAGATGTCCGTGAGAACGACAAGAAGATGCAGGAGGCGAGATGCTCACCCGACGAACGTAGCGATGACGGCCTCGCCCGCCTTGTACGGGGAAGACGTGCGCACGTCCGTGATGACGGCGCCGAACTTGCGGCCGGCTCCTGACGAGTCGAATACGACACCCGTCTGTCATAGCGGCGTTTCAACACATGTGCCCTACGGTGCACAGCGCACACATACTCAATAACGTACCTGGAGAGAGATGGCTTTCCCAGTCTGGTCTGCGGATGCGGGGTCGGAAGGGGGCTTGCCACTCGCGTTGTCGGCGAGGAACGAAACGAGGCTGGTGTACTTGTCCTTTACGCCAGCAGTCAGTAAACGGCATGCAGTTCCCCACGCCAACCACAGCCACACACAATGTATGCCTCGAGCGTGTCTGGAAAGGATTTCAGCGCTCAGTATGTCCCCGATAAGGGACCCACACGAGAGAGGGGAGAGACGACGCACAGGGCCCAAAGATAGTCGACGCGCCCTCGTACCGCTGCACGGCGTACTCCTCGCGCGTCGTCACGTAGTGCGCGTACGTGTTCGCCGGGCCGGCGATCACGACGTACGCGTCGTCCCCAAGCACGCCCTCGGAGATGAGCCGCGCGCGGACGGCCTCGCGCATGCGGCGGCCCGCCCTCACGCGTCGTCCCCAAGCACGCCCTCGGAGATGAGCCGCGCGCGGACGGCCTCGCGCATCCGGCGCCCGGCCATCGTCGTCATCTCCCCGGGGATGATGAGCATCACGAAGTTGCCGACGCGGAGGATCTGGATGTCGACTGTGCTAGGCGACCATTCGTACGGGAAGTGCGCGTAGCCCTGGCACAGCGGGAAACGTCAGTATCGGAGGAGCGCGGATCGCGGGAGAAGAAGGCTGGCGCACAGTGTTCAGCAGGATGGGCTTGGGGTACTGGCAGTCGATTTGCTCCTTCGGGGGAAGAGGCGTCACAGCGCCCTTCACGATCTCCCAGAATGGGTTCCTGCGACCTGTCGAGCAGCCGGAGATGCGGAATTGGAGAGGGGACTCACTGAGGCGTAGATGAATTGTCGCCCTGGATGAAGTCGAACGCGCCAGGGCCATCACTGATCGGAAGGTCAAAGTCTGATCGATCGAGACAAGAGCGATGACACCCACGTAGTGCCACCCGCGAACGAATAACCCATCGCCGGTGGGCATGTACGCGCCGTCGTCCCGTTGGGCAGCTGGAACTCACGGAACGACCTTCAAGACCAATTGAGACTCACGCCTCCAGGACAGATGGGAAACGACGGAAACGTACATGTTCATATACGTGTGCACGTACTTGACCTTCCCGGTCACGGCAGGCAAGGTGCTGCTCATGAGCGTCTTCGCACCGTCAACCTGACGTTGCGCGATAATCCTATTCGACTCAAAGTCCGAGATGCGGAAGCCGGGACCTCTGTTCCTGGACGTGAGCGACCATTCCTGTAACACCAGAGGGATTACACACCGGCCGTGACAGTCCTGCGTCTTGTTGCCGCAAGTCGAGTGGTCGAAGTCGCACGGCTGGCCGTTCCATGGCTCGCCCGGGCTCTCGCAGAACGCACCCAAGCTTTGCAGGGGTGAGTACGAGGGGCAAAGCAGGGAATGACGCTGAGGGACTTACGTGTTGGGGCTGGTGTCCCCGACGTTGGCTGTAGCTTGTGTGAGCGGCGGGCGTATCGGGCACGCGCATGCGGACACTCACACTGCGTGAATCCGGCGATGAAGGTGTTGTTGCCCGGCATCGCGTCGGGCTCGACGGAAGCTATGTCGATTTGCAGGAGCCTGCTATCATCTACGCGTGAATCTCTTACCTTCGTACAGATATGCAGCCATGCCCTTGTTGTCGCTGCTGACGAGGGTGTTGTTCTACACGAATCTGCATCGGAGTACGTTGTAGAGAGAGGACCATTGGAACTGACCTCGTAGATGCTCGTCCCGTGAACGGCGAAGAAGCTCAAGAAGCCCCTCGCCTTCCCACTCGTGTCATCGAACCTCAGCAGTGTGAGGTCCTTGTCCTGGTCATACTGGTACCTCGCGCGCTCTTCGGCAGGGTTCGCAAGGTAAGCACTCGGCGACCGGTTGGTGTTCCCATCGAGTACCGTCGTGTTTCCCAAACTGAGCTTCCCAGGGGCGAGGCTGTTGTGCGCGCGCTGCACGGCGAGCAGGGTGCCCGCGACGATCGCATCTGCGGACTGCTTGACGTAGCCGAGAGCGGTTATCTGTGGGAGGAGGTTCTCGAGGTACCCGCCGACGCCGCTGTGCTGGTGAGTCGAGACGAGCGCGATATTGTCATTGTTGTACAGGCCGGGGTACTGAGTGGAGAGCGCCTGGACGATTGAACGACGGACACCGGTGTCACCCATCGCGATGTCTGCGGGAAGTCAGTATATGCTATCTGCGCATCCTGAAAGTGGTGCCAGTTAGGAAGGTGCATACGAGTAAGCAAAGCGCATGCGTGATCCTAAAATGTTTCGTGTGGGACTCAAGAAGGCATACGTCTGCTAGAGCCAGAGGAGAGCAGCCCACATGCCTCCGTTTATAACCCTGCCTCGTTCCCATGCTGGTCTCCATTCGGGCAAGTTAGGTCTGGAAGGAGTGCTCACCAGCATTGATGAAGACGACACGATTGGACGAGTCGGACGCGTCGGCGATGATCCATGCGCGACTGCGCTGTCTCATGTGGAGACCCGTGTCGACTTGCGCGAGACTTGCATACCCCTAGACGAAGGTCAGCATACAGTGGCAAATTACAGCATATAGTCGACAATAAGACGGGTTTGGGAATGATGTATTCCAGGTTGCTTTGACGGCAGCAGAACCTGCATCCTGGGCTTCTCCAGCCCTGGCCACATGCTCGACATTGTCTCCAGGAACATACGGCATCCACAGACTGAGGCAGACCGCATCAGGTAGCGCAGAGCAGGCGTGTTTGGTAAAGGGACCATGGGATGTTCCTAGTCGTGCGCCGAGACTGCACGGTCGCAAAGAGACAGACTCACCATCATATTCGTTTCCACGACCGGACTAGTGACAATACTCTTGATCAGCACACAGGCGGTATACAATGAACACAGACACCGAGTAATCACCCAGTGATGTCGCCAATGCCTGACCGCCATGATTGGGATCAATGCATGCCCTCGATAGCTCGTGCTTCACTCACCCAGTCCCAATAGATACTGCGCGGAAACTGCCCGTACGCCTGCTTGGGCGCCATTGCGGAAGAGGTTGGGGGAAGCAAGGTAGGCAGTGAAGCAGAGGAGACCGCGTTGGAGGAGCTGCATGGTGGACTGCAACAAACCCCAGAGGTCGGTGGGGAGGGAGGAAGGGTCGACAAGGTACATTCGTCGTCGAGTAATGTAAATATATGTACAAGGCGGCCGGACGGGACGCGTCTCGAAGCAACAATCAAGTAGTGAGGAGGAGGGACATGTGCTTGTTATACCGGAGCTATCTATCACGAGAACCGAATATGCATTGTTGGCTACCAGAGCTGCTAAGAACCGGCGGCTTAACACGCGATCCCGAACCAGCGAATACCAGTAAATCTGATCCCATCACCCCCCCCGGCAAAAGCCGATCCTATGCAATAATAACAATCGATGATGATATAGTTAATACTTACAGCTTGGTGTTGTTGTATTCTCACTCGAACATTAATTGCCAGTGGCAGTAAGTCACATAGAACTCCTGGGTATGTCTTGGTAGTGCTCATATAGTCTTCTCGTTGCTGCCACCTGGTACTCCGGACTGTCGGATTCTCCGTTAGCCGAAGGCTTCCCTGCTCCGGAAGACCATCGAAGAGGCTCATGCACGGGCACTTCGGCGATTGCTCAATCTGTGTTCCACGCCTAGCTCGCCGTTTATCCAGTATGATTATAGCCCGAATGACCGGTTCGCATCACAACAACCGTAAGTGAAGTACACCTCGCGGTCCCTCCTACATACCTCATGCCCGTCATCAATCCAACCTTCAATGCTAGCGTCATGTGCCATTAGTCGGCGAGACAGTGTATAGATCAACTCTCTGGACACTCTTCGGGTAACTGCGGGCATCTCGGCGTAGATTCGAAGCACTGGTGCATCTGAGTGGTATCATCTTGTCACCATGCATCGGCACAGACGAATACTCTCTTCGTTCCCACACATACCAGAGGAAGGATGGCCTCGTGATCAGGATTGCAAGATCACTTCTCCCTATTGTACACCACTTCCGGCTATGACTTCCCGCAGAACGCCCTCGTGAAGTCCTCGAACATATGCCGAGGAACGTGGGTGCATAGCTCGCGCACGTTGCGACTTAGCCTAGACGCAGAGTGTTCTTCTATAAAGGATGCGCATAGTACGCATGCTGTTGGTGCACAAGAGTTTTCTCGACTACCTCGTCCTCCCACAGCATCAACGCCTGTTTGAGCTTATGCAGGCCCGCCGACCACCCGCGTGACGTGCGTTCCGATGTCGCTCAGGTCCCCCATGAGGATCCGAGACTGCGCGCGCAGAACGGCAATGGCGCACATGTCTTGTGTGATCAGGATTGCAAGATCACTTCTCCCTATTGTACACCACTTCCGGCTATGACTTCCCGCAGAACGCCCTCGTGAAGTCCTCGAACATATGCCGAGGAACGTGGGTGCATAGCTCGCGCACGTTGCGACTTAGCCTAGACGCAGAGTGTTCTTCTATAAAGGATGCGCACAAGTACGCATGCTGTTGGTGCACGTGACGTTTCTTGACTACCTCGTCCTCCCACAGCATCACCGCCTGTTTGAGCTTCTGCAGGCCCGCCGACCACCCGCGTGACGTGCGTTCCGATGTCGCTCAGGTCCCCCATGAGGATCCGAGACTGCACGCGCAGAACGGCAATGGCGCACATGTCTTGTGATTCATATTTGCGTTTCTAACGATTTCCGATGTCTTAAGTTTCTGGTCGAGATACCAGAAATACGGCATATGGGTAAGGCACACGCGGCAGAGTAGTGCAGTCTGAACACTGCAGCCAAATGCGATGCGTAGGGGTCACAAGTAACTTCTTCACCAAACTTCGAGGAGCTTGGTCCACGTCATGGGAATCACGACCATAGTTCGTGCGCTCGCTTCTTTGTCGCTTGTGGTACGTACGAGTCGGATGGAATACATAGTCAGTGGCAGAGTTCATCGGACCCCGTACCAGTCGACGTTGACGATCATATGCCATGTGCATCTCGCGGAGAATACATGAGCGAAGTGGCTTCCATATGAACGAATACACTTCAGGGTATCCTGGTCAGATATACGCAAATCATGTGAGCCCTCAATCGCTCGCAGAGACGGTCGCCGCACTCAGCAACTCACATCCCAGCACTTACCCCCTCGTTCCAACTCGTTCATCTGATCAGGCCCTATAAGAAGCAATGAATGATGAGCGAGATGGGGGAGGGATGATCTCATTGAAGCAGTACGCACCATATCCAGACCGCTCGGCCCAGGGTCCTGTGCTGGAGAGCCGGGTGCCGGCAGAAGGTCATACAAGGAGCTCAACATGATCTCCAAATCCAGGAGCGAAAACCCTGGCCTGGTGGACGAAGGGCTCACCACCAAGCGATCTCGCGCAGCCGTGGTCCACGTCTTGACAGCGTCGATGAAATTCCGCCCGGCAACCTCCTTGTGGGGTGGGGCATTCTTCATCACGTTGATGATATCCTCGAGCTCGTACCAAACCGTCACTGCGTCGTAGTCTTGGCTGCTGAGCGACGGATCCTGGAGCGCGTCTGCGAAGATGTTGAGCGCGTATCCCGTACTTGCCCGCAGCCTGTCGTCCTCTCTGGCAGTTCTGGTCCACGTGGGTGAGGGCGGAGGACGTAGGTAGCTGTGCACGAGCACACTCGTGACATGGGCTAGATGTTCGATGGTATTCAGGCGGGGGTCGACGTGAGTCTCTGTTTTGCGCCGCCACAGCGAAAGAGTGTGGTCCATTGCTTCTCGCACTTATCCCAGGCAGAATGTCAATAATGATCGAAAAAAGACCATGCCGCACTTATCGCAGGCAGAATGTCAGTAATGATCGAAAAAAGACCATGGCATCCATGCCTACCGTAGCTCATCGCATACAAGGCGTCCGGATGCATGCGGCTGGGAGGGGTGGAGATCATCCAGTGCCATGCAGTGTACAAGTCGTCGTGCCAGTACTCCGAGTCGCAGTACACCGTCGCCATTGAAAGCGCAATGACGTGTCTCACAACGCTCCCATCTACAGCCAGACGTCGAGATATGGAGGAAGAGATGTAGCTTTTGAGGCTCCGAAGGCGATCCGGAGGAAGCACGACGGGACGATCAGGGTCGGAGTGCGCGCTCAGCAACACTGCCAGCCAGAAGTCGGCTGAGGCCCGTGCGGCTGCGATGTACGCATTGTATGGGCCATGGTGCGTGATGTTGAGCGCGTGAACGCGCTCGAACACTTCTGCTGTTGTGGAAGTGGACAGATCGGTGAGGTTCGGCGCCGCGGTGGCATAGAGGTAGTTGGGGTCCAACGTCGCTGCATAGGCCGTCACAATCTGGTCACCATCGAGCTTCTCCGAGGCTTCTGAAACGGTGCGCAGCTCTCTTCCCCTCCAAGTCTGCGGAGGTAGACGGACCCCGCCCGGAAACATGAGGAGGAAAGTAGAGATGCGGGTCTGCGGAGGTAGAGGGACCCCGCCCGGAAACGTGAGGAGGAAAGTAGAGATGCGTGTTGCAGGGGGGGATGATCGAGAGAGATTAAGGAGGAGGTCGCCGAGACAGTATTGCAGGCAGGTCCGCAAGCGAAACCGCAGGTTGTCTATCACTCTGAAGAGCAGGTATGTAGGCGGTGAGAGGTAGCAACAGTCTTGCGCCATTAGGGGGATGAGAGTCGAGAGGAAAATGATGGCCAGGACAATGCCGATGAGAACCGATATAGCAACGGCAACCGCATCGTTCAGGGTCCACAGGAGGACGAGTAGCCCAGCCAGGAAGAGAACGAGTGCAATCTGCAACAGTACGGGGAGGATTGCAACAATCTCAGCAACACGCCATTTCTGGAGACTGTTCAGGCGATATTGGCGGAGTCGCGCGATCTCCCGGGAGGCACCCGAGAGGCCGGTACGGAACTCGTGGAACCATTGTTTGACCATGATGCCTATAGATGCAGCAGCGAGACTGAAAACAAGGCTTGAGAACCATAGGATGTTGAGGGCGAGGGCGGAAGTCGGGGCCGGAGGCGAGGTGTCGTTGGAGTCGGTCGGAGCAAATGCAGGCTGTGTCGAGTTCACGAAGGCGGCCCCGACTGAGAAGCTGCCAAGCTGGGCAGAGATTTGCTGCAAGATGGCAAGAGTAGGATCGGGTGGCGGAGGTTGCAGGAGCTGGTAGGACTCGACGTTGAAAGCGGTGAGGATCGCCGAGAACAGACCGGCCTATTTAGCAAAGTCAGACGCGTCTCGTGCGATACAATGTCTCTCAGGGAGAACGCACGAAGACCAACAAGGTGTCAATCTCTGTGTTCCATCTTTCAATCGCTTCATCGGTGTACGTCTGCACGATCTCGTTTGTCCTCTGCCACGCATCGTCTTTCTCTTGGGAGTTGTATGTGGCAGAGAACGACCCCCACGCGGCCTGAACTGTCATGTTAGAGCATCCGTACGGGATAATAGAGAGCGAGAATTACACGAGGATTGAGCGTCTTCTCAAGCGTTGGAGGTACATATTCAACCTATGTGTGCAATGACAATGAGGAATGTCTCTTCGTCAGTTAGTTCAAAGATCAGTGCTTACCCTATGCTGATGTGCCAGGAATGTCTCTTCGTCAGTTGGTCCAAAGATCAATGCTTACCCTATGCTGATGTGCATTGTTGTTGTTTGCCAGTGGGTTAGTACTACTACTCACTGGCATAGTCAGGAACAGCACCAGCAGGGGACTGCGATGCTTTTGCAACTTAGTGGCTGTTATCAACCAGCGTATATCAGCGTGTTGAACTTGTTGCAAGTATCTAATGTGAACGTACAGCATCGTTCATTTGCTTCGTGCATCACGTCGGCAGTGCTTCGATTGATGGATCATGCACCTGCCCTTTTGACGCAAGAAATATTATACATACTACAGTAGTCGCAACATTCAATATCTTTTCCTTATACATTATGTGTGGGCTTATGCTCGGCGGATGCGCCAAGAGTGTGAAGGATGTTGACACTGTTGAGAACAACACGCGAACTTTTTCGATGTTCTGAACGTCGCACGCCCTCTTTCCCACCAACATAATTGAACCTTGTTGAACATGGCTATCTATAGTAGATTGATGCTTATGTCAGCACATCCAATTCTGATGTTTCCGCCCAAGTTCGGTCATTATAGCTCCCGATGTTGTCGACGACGACGTTAGCACAATGATAAGGACTTGTTTTCCACCCACCAACATCCACATCGTCACCACTTACCGTCAATGGCGCATATATCCGCCGAAGTCGCTGAAACCAAGCCGGTCGAGACTTTCCAGGTTGACCACCTACCTGGAGTGAAGAATCCCGACGATATCGTTGCCGCGCTCGAGAAGTTGTTGAAGATGTCTGAAGAACAGGACGATGTCAAGAACGCAATGCATGCCCCTATGTACATGCTTTGCGACCTCCCGCTTGTGCATAGGCTTGTTCCTGGCCTGGAGGAGCTTGCGAACAAGTATCACATTGGCAATTTCGTGATCGTACGTGCTACGGGAGGGCGAGTCTTTGAGAGCATGCCCATTTACCCTCGGTGAGTTTGTGATCTATTGTTCATCTGGAAAGTCTGCATGGCAGGCGATTTAGTCAGGTGGACGTCTGGTATTGTGCGTGCAATCGTACCGGGTCTCTGATAGCTCTCACGAAACCTTCTCCATTCAGTGACTTTGTAAATGGAGGTTCACACTTACGTTTGTTGGCGCGAATAGTTAGCTTGAGCTATCATAATCTTGACTATGGTGTCTCCCAACGACCATCCCTCGCTCCTGGTATGAACTCAAGGAGCACTTGGAGTAGTGAAAGTTCCACTCTTGGGACTCGATTCCTTGCACCGGATATGTCCTCAATCAGCATGCCACATGCTGCGGATCTTGCATCATTTCCGTTATCTTGAACAGTCAATTGACTTTTCACTGTTCCACAGACGTGTTGAGAACCCGGTGATGTGTCGCAGGCGCCAGTTGCGCCGCATGAACGTGATTCACTGCGTTGTGATTATGTGTCTCCCGCAAGATATCAGGACCTTGCTCACTGTCCTATATTGTATCCAGACTTGGCATGCACCTGCTCTTCTATGATGGTTCGCAGTTCAAACTGTTTCATAACCGCACGGTCGCGAGAATCCTGAAGGATCTCTCAGTTCGAGTGAGCCTTGCATACGAAATTCGACCGTCGGCCATTAATCTGTTGCATTGCATTCCTAGCAAGGCCGAGTATATGACGCACCTGAGTCCGTCAAGTCGATTCCGTCGTTTGTTGAGACATACTCCATTAGACTGGACGAGTTGGAGGAGGAAGACATCACAAAGTACACATGCTTCAACGACTTCTTCTACCGGTAAGTCCTGCATCTATTGTTAAGCGTCCCGGGCTTGTTGCATCATGACATGACGTGCACTTCGTACTCTGTGCTTTCTGCATGTGAAAACAAGCTCGACATTTGTATGGTAGCATTCGACACCGGTGGCATCACTGGCCTCGCGTAGATGTTGTTACAATAACCCGCCCCTTCTTCCCGGTCCACAAGTAAGCCCTGGTATTCTGTGCAACGTGTGGTCTCTGTCAATATCCTCCGTTTAGAGCCATCTCTCGAGTCTCAACCCTTAGTATGAAGCTCATCTGCTGTTGTCCTCTCGTCTAACCCTTCTCACTCTAGAAAGCTAAAACCCGGAGTACGTCCAGTGGCGAATGTCTCATATCCCGCAGGCATCTGTAGTGCAGCCGATTGCAGGCTTGCTGTGTATCCCACTGTCAGCGCTGCTACACAGTTCTGGTCAGTACGCTTGTGACTTGACCGTGTGAGACAACCAACATCACCATGCCCTACAAGGATCAAGGGTCGTAAGTTTACGATCCCGGCGCTCCTTGGGATTAAGCCGAGGTCCAGGCAGGCGCGTATGTTCGTAGGAGGGAGCGTCGCAATATTCCGGTACGTGCGTGTAGGCTGAGCCTGGTGTTTTGGCTCACGCATGGTACTGACGTTCAAAGGGGATCTCAGATTGGCTCCACAAGACTATCACCGGTTTCATAGCCCTATCGATGGCGTCGTGGGGGATGTCACGGACATATCCGGACAGTACTATACTGGTCAGCATTAGTTACTGCTGCAAGTGGCGTTCTGACCTAGTGTCTTGCCTTCAGTGAACCCTCAAGCCGTCAATCGGACCGGTTTTGACGTGTTCACTGAGAACAAGCGTTCCGTGCTCTACATGACTCACTCACAGTCTGGCGCGCCGGTCGCATTAGTTGCCATCGGAGCGATGCTTGTACGTGTATTTACGCGCGGCATCTATCTCTCTCATAGTCTCCCTACAGGTTGGAACCATCGTTTGGACAACTGGGGGGCAGAAGGGGACAACAGTCAAGCGAGGAGATGAACTTGGATACTTTGCGTACGGTGGAAGTACGATCGTCGTCATCTTCCCCAGAAGCCTCATGCAGTGGGTCTTGTTCCATTGTCTAGCGTTGCCTAAGACTCAGCAATCACGGATTAGATTTGAGGACGATCTGCTCAAGAACTCCACCACACCCATCGAGACCTTAGTGAAGGTTGGTGACTCTATAGGGCGCAGCGTGCTTCCTATGGATGGATTCGACGCGGAAAGTATCGTACGTACTGCGGACGTGGGCCAAGGACCTGGCGGTCGGTTCGCCGTGTTCAAGCGCTTTGTCGAGACGTGGCGTACCAAGTAGCCTGATCTCGGCAAAGGCTGTGGATGATTCACAAGTCTATCTTGACTGTTTTCCGTATTCTCATGTCTATTTCCTGTGGTCCAGCTCTTGCATACCCACGAATGATACCCTAGTCTGACTGACATCCCATCTTGCTGTTATACCTTTTTCACAGATGTACGTCCATTCTACCTACTCCGGATGCCCACCTCTCTGAGATCCTGAATGTGCTGCTAGGGCCAGAACAATATGGATGGCGTGCTACGATGCAGACAAGTTAATTCTCACTACCGCAGCACCAAGTAAAGTGTGCAATGAAGTTTAATCGCGCGGGACGTGCGGCTTCGGAGTCAGCTCCTCGCCAAAGAACACCGCGTGGCTACGTATATTAGATTCTTCTGACCCCGATGGCCGTCACGGTTCCATCCTCTGCCTTGAAAAGACGACACGTATCCTCGTACTGCCTTCAATCTCCGTTATATCTCATCTGTCACCACCATGGCCAGCTTCATTCTCCAAAGCATCATCCCAGCTCAGGCTGCCCCGCAGAACATCAGTCTACGAAGATTGACATGGCGCACAGAAGGCGCGATATGCAAGTACGTCCGTGACAATGACGTGGACGCGCTCGGGGTCTCCCTCCGTCTGGATGAAGACGGTATGGTCAACGCTGTCGCTTTCGCCACTTCCACAGACGTCTTCTTTGTCGACCTCGTTGGTACAGGGGGAAAGACCCATAGAAGTATCTCTCCCGAGCTCCAAGGGTTGTTGGACAACCCGCGCTGTGTCCTCGCTGGGTTCGGCATGGCACGTATGGCTTTACACCTCCACAGACAGAGCGGGTCGCATGTACGGGGTGTGGATTTGTCTACTCTCTTCGCGCGCTCAACAAGGACGCCGCAGACCCCTGCAGAGTTCGCGTCTCATAGGGTTCACGAGAACGCCCAGAAATATCGTATCCACGCGTTATGGTGCAGGGACGAATCCGAGGACGTGTACCTTCGCGCGTGGCTGGCAGCCGTGTGAGCCATCCTTGCCTTCACATACTCAGTTGGCGAGCGCGCTCACCAGTATTCGTTGCTCTCTGGTCTGATTACAGCTGCGCGGAGGTCTCTTCGGCTGCGATAGAGTATTGTTCGAAGGTCGATACACGCAACCTGCAAATCACTGAGCTTCACTGTCTCTGTGAGCTTGTGATGAACGTCGAGCTCCTCGACGCGAAGAAGCCGACGCAGATGGAGAACGAGTTTGAGAATGTTGAGATAGATCCGGACGGACGGCTCGTCATCCGCAACGCACGTTTCAACACGCGGGTGCGCCCGAGTAAACAGGTACGTTCCGTCTGCTTGCAGAGTTGTTGGTAAGTGTGCTCACTTTGATTCACCGATGCCTTAGACCACAATTGTTATGGAGACCACTCACGGGCATAGTATCACGGGTCAGGCCGTCCACGCATATGGGAAGCAAACTGGGGTGAACGTCGTCGGAGGCAACTTCAGGGGCGACATCAAGCGGGTCCGTGTCATTGGGCGGGAAGAGTTTACAAATGCTGAGAGTGCACGGGACGAGCTCATCCTGCTCCTCCTTCGAGGCGATATCTCATCACTCTCTGAGGCACCCTTCATCAATGTCTTGTGGTTCTCCAATGTTTCCCCACAGAAGGCATTCACTACAACTGCCCCGAGCATCCTTCGGAAATCATTCATGTATCTCAACCCATCGCAGAAGGAGGTCGTTAGCGCGATGTGGTCGAACGACCAGCCTCTTGTTGTCGCTCATGGTGATCATTGTCTCCTCAGACCTTTGGTCTACGGCTGACAGGTTGTGTTCAGGCCCCCCAGGGACAGGAAAAACGACCACTATGGCCGCTGCACTTGAGGAATGGAACTATTGTCGTGCCTCTGCCTGGGTCGTCGCGCAATCCAATGTCGGTGTGAAGAACATCGCACGGACGCTGAGGAAGTTCGACGTCGACTTCAAGATCATTGTATCGAAGGAGTTCTACGTGGAATGGTGGGTAGATTTCAATGTTTACTCACAGCATGTAGTTTCAATCCTGACTTGGTAGGCACGAACACTTGTACGAGGGTGTCGAAGAGCGTCTCATCCGTTCTGACGAGCTCTTCTCAGACCCCGTCGATACTGAGAGAAAGCTCCACGGCGTGACCACCGTTTTGTGTACTGTCGCCATGTTGTCTAATCCTGCTCTTGATAATTGTGCCGTGTTTCGATTCGTCCCAGTCGAACGTCTCATAGTTGACGAGGTGTCACAAATTGATTCTTTCGAGTTTATGGTGAGTGTGACTCTTGGCGACCTCCATTTGGCATGTTAATTATCACTTCAGCATCTGTTCCACAAGTTCAAACGGCTTGAGAAAGTTTGTATGTTTGGCGATCCAAAGCAACGTGAGTCTATGATTGATTTCAAGTTTATCTTACTCATCGTCTCCCGTGATTTTGAAGTGCCTCCGTTTGGAAAAGAGATCGCTCCCCAGATGAAGACCATATTCGACTTCAAGCAGCTCAAACCGTCTGTATACTTCCTGAATACGCAGTATCGGATGCCGATTCCACTTGGCGATTTCATCTCTGAGGCGGTGTACAATTCCAAGCTCAAGTCGGTCCACAATATTGAAGAAGAATCATGTGTGCGCTTTGTTGACGTTCGGAAAGGATCTGAAGAGTCCGTGGGCTCGAGCTGGAAGGTGTGCTGCTCGTTACACAGTCACCGGCATGGATAACTCACCATGTCTATGTCAGAATACCGAGGAGACGCATGCGGTCGCAAGTATCGTCAAGAATTACTACAAGCATCTGAACTTTTGTATCATCACACCTTATGACGCTCAACGTGCGGCGATCACGCATCGCCTGAAAGCAGACAATCTTCCATGGGAACGTGTGTACAATGTTGACAGCTTCCAAGGTTAGCGTCCTCCTATATATCTCCTGTCCGGTAATCCTCAGACTGGGTATAGGCCACGAAGCTCCATACGTGATAGTATCTACCGTACGCACTAGCAGCCCCGGCTTCCTGTGCTCACTGAACCGAATGAATGTCATGCTCACTCGATGCAAGGCGGGTATGATACTCGTCACAAACCGTCAATTCCTCACTGGACCAGGTCGGGAGACCCTCTTAGGACGGCTCGCACAGCGGTGGACAATGTGGGGTGATGCATGGGTGGACTGTTACGCGCTGTCTGAACGCAGCGCAACTCTCCCTGGGGTATCTGGTCGCACCCTCACGAACGTGAATCCACGGCTCAAACCGACTGCAAGGCTGTCTACTCAGGCCTCTTCACGCTATTCGGAACCGAACCCGAACAGCTTGAAAAGTGTTGTACATGGGGCGTGGCCTGGTGCTGTACCCTCCGCGCCGATTGGGTCAACAGTAAACCTTCGATCCAGCAGCCAAGCACAGACCTACAGCACGCCTTCGATTTCAGGTACAATGAGCCTGTACCGCCCTAGATTTTACGTCGAGTCTCTGTTCGCGAACACGGTGCCACCTTCGTCTTCGAGCCTGACTGCACCTCCTATGATAGCGCTGTCTGAGAGAATGAGCGGTATCTCTTTTGGTGACCGCAACATGATTGCAGCTGCTGGACAGGTCGAAGTCGAGGACGCTTTTCCAGCCCTGGGAGAAAGTTCCTGCACTAAGACACCGAAGCTGAAGGGAAAGTGGCGCCACGGATCGGAGGCATGCAAATAATCTAAAAGGCAGACGGTAAGTGCTTATATGGTCCAGGCTACGGATTTTCAGGCTAATGCTTGTTGCTAGGGTATATGTCTTGGGATATGATAGATCGTCGCCCTGTATCTTTAGCATCGCTACCAGTGTGTGCATGTTGCAACTTGCATGTTAACCTCCCATTCGCGAAGGGTACCGGAGATCTGAACATGACGCAGATGATGATAAGGGCTAACGTATTTTCGGCCTCCGATTCGAGAGTTAGTAGAGGCGACTCTGGAAACGTCGGAGATAGATATGGGGCATTGTTTGTGTTTGTTACATATCATCAACATCTGTTTATCACTGACTCATCATCAATCGACCTTACGATGGTGAAGTACATATGTATTGGTTTAAACCTGGTTTAAACGGGGATTGGAACGTTTGCCCCTCCCCACGTTTCCAGTATACAATCTGGCGATGATTAGCTTCGTTGAACTTTGGTATGTGCATCTTCGATGACAGTCAACTGACTTCAAGGAGGACTCTATATGTACTCTAGAGATATGGCAGCTAACATCTTGGTTGGGCACCGGGATCCAGAGTTTGAGCCTAGTGCTGGCAGCATATGTGTCATCTTTTATGATGTAAGTGCTCAATCCTAGGGGTTGTCAATCAGTCACGACAAGTTCGCAATGCTGGGGAGATGGATGTACGTACCGTACCCTGTTAGGTGCTAACTCCATCGACGATAACAATGCCAAGACAGGCCTCGGAAGCGACAAAGGCGGCACAACGATTCTGCAGCTGGTGACTCGGATGCTTGATATCGATGATGCCTCTCGCCAAACATACATACATACGGCCATCCTTGCGTATAAGAGTAGTGTATAAATGCACAACCATAGGTCAACAGTTCATCCTTCCCTCATCATCGACTTGTAACAGCCAGCTGCTATCATGGTTATGGAGATCTCTCAAACCCCCACCTTGTTAATGCAACGCAGCCTACTAGGCTCGACCATCTCTCCGACATCTGTCCTACGTGGCAATGAGGGACGGCAAGCACCACGTGCTCGTATCTCCCATGTCGGCAGATACGTCTTGTTCTCTATATTCTGCATCGCAAATCTCTTGGACTCCTACAATCTAAATGCGCTCTTTGCTGGTCTCCCTTCATTGAGAGTGGCCTTCGGCCTTAACGAGGTAGAAGCGAGCTGGGTGATAAGCAGATTCGAGCTCACCTACGCGTCATTCCTGTTGATCGTAAGTCACGCACAGCTTTTATCCCCCTCTTCTGGTCTCATACTACGTCTAGAGCGGACGCATAAGTGACGTATATCACCCTAGTGAGTCGTCCTCTGTCCCAAGTCTACTTGTGAAGTCTGCCTAAGTACTCCGCAGAACCCGCTTTCATCATTGGGGTGTTCGCCCTTGGGCTCTTCTCCCTCGGTTGTGGATTTATGCAAAATAGATTGGGCTGATCATCCTCCGAGCGTTCTGTGGAATTTGTGCGTATCATGTCGCTCCTTCGAGTTTGCTGCGTATCTGAATCTTGTTGCGATTGATAGGTGCTGCACTCAGTATCCCTTCTTCCTTGGCACTCATTGTCCGATTCTTCCCCGAGCAGAGCATTGCGATTGCGCTCTTTGGTGGAGTAGGCGCCGCTGGCGGAGGTATGTGTACTCGACGTCGAT
Source organism: Lignosus rhinocerotis TM02 (assembly GCA_000743315.1). Taxonomy (NCBI): domain Eukaryota; kingdom Fungi; phylum Basidiomycota; class Agaricomycetes; order Polyporales; family Polyporaceae; genus Lignosus; species Lignosus rhinocerus. The sequence goes on from AXZM01000841.1 coordinate 16,448, forward strand.
GGCGCTCGGCGATCACTGAGTGGAATTTTGGCAGTGTTCGGTACAATGGTCAGTGCTATTTTTGTTGAGTTCGCCGACCACAGGTGGATTGTCTGGTTCACAACACTCGTCGGCGTCCCAGCTGCGTTCATCTGTATCATTATCATCCTGTCGCAAGATGACGATACTCTAGTCATGGATGCGCATGTTGTGAAGTTGCGGTTCGGCAACATAGAGAGACTCGATTTGGTGGGAGTGACGACTCTTACTGGTGTGTCGTATTGTACTCTATGTGACTTGTCTGGTTTCACTTGTACATTGACAGTTGCTCTCATCCTGTTCATCTTCGCCATCACGAGTGCTTCCGAATCAGGACCGGCATCAGCAGAGGTTCTTGCGCCCCTCGTCATTCCATCGTTCTCATGATTGTGTTTTTTGTATGGGAGTCTGGAGACACGAGTACCGGCGGAAGATGCGGCCGTGTACCGTCCCAATCCTACCCTCCTTGGGCAACCAGTGCTGACGTCTTTACTGTGCAGCCCTCCGCGAACATGGTTTCTCCCCAAGTTCTCTGTGCTCTTTGGGGCATCACTTCTCCCGTACTTCTGGCGGACGACCGTCTTCGTCGGTTTCTTTCCATTATGGCAGCAGGTGTATGGATGGTCAGCAATTGAGGCTGGGCCTCGCATGTGAGTTGGGATCCACATAATAGCGACGACCTGATATTCATTAGTTGCACCGGATCCCCATTGGTATCTCTGCCAGCTTCTTCTGTTTTACGAGCCCTCCTGGAAACTACATGTCTAGGAAAATCCTCATTCTTGTTGGACAGGCGTGATGGTTGTTGTGACAATCCTGATCACATTTGGTAACGCGCCAGACCGTTACTGGCGATTCGTCTTCCCTGGACTCGTCCTCGGATCCTCAGGATCGATGATCATCTACATGCATGTCAGGTAGAGCCTTTCTCCCCCTGCAAGTGATTCGCCCCGTTCATCTGTTGAATAACCACCTTCCACAGTATCGCAATTTTTCAGACCGCACGGACGACGATGGCGGGCGTCATCGGTGCAATGTTTAACTGCGCAATACAACTAGGTGCAGCGCTTGGGCTCTCAATCGACACCTCCGTCCAGACATCGATCGCGTCATAACCCGGTAGCGGCGGAGCCGAGGGGTTCAATGGCCGGAGAGCGGTCTTGTGGTGGCTACTCTCGGCAGTGTGTGCAGAGACACTTGCTATCGTGATATTTTCTCACGTGCGCCCCACTCCTGACGCAGAGAGCGCAGAAGAGAGAATGGACGAGGGTTCCGCCACCCATCGCGATGACGAGGATGTTCAAATGTCTGTCAAGACACAGGCGGCGAGTAAGACAGCATCCGATAGGTGAGTTCTACCGGCCGTGTCGACGTGTAACTGTGAATCACCGTCGTGCGGCTTACAAGCAGAAGTTCACAAGACTTATATGATAGATCTAGCGTAATGCCTCCGCTCTAGCGAGCATCACGTCGCTGATGAACAGTCCCGGAACTGAAGGGGTCAAAATGTTGCAACTAAGTGTGATGGCCGGCTATATTTTGCTTGCGAAGTAACGCTTAAATGACACGTGTTGCCGCGCAATTTCTTAACACGTCCTCGCCTCAGCTGGTGACTACAGCTGAATATATGTACTTCGGCTCAATGGGGAGTGATCTTCTAACTAATGTATATTCTAATCTCTCGTCCTTCCTGGTCGCAGTCTACAGCGCATTTAACACAAGCTCTACACGAGCTGCTATATCTTGAATCTCCGCCCCGATGGTTAGGTATGGGACCAATAGCTCTTTCAGGGTCTCATCTAATTTGTGGTAGTATCTCCACGGATCCTCGAGCGATCGCACCCCATCATCCTCTATCCATTCCATGATTGGTTCAAGCACGACTGCAGAATTTGGTCAATGTCTTACGCCCCGTCGAATATAACATGCATACTCACCGAAGAGAGCATGCCTGTAGAATGATAATGTCGCCTGCAGTTTGATGTTATCGAGCAGCTTCTGACGACGCTCCTCTGCTCCAGCGGCTGTCGACGTGCCTGCATATACGACGGGGTCCACGGCCGAGCGATCACTCAAGATCAACGGGAACCCGCCGGCCCGAGAAGCACTAGCCATCGCTTCTGCCTCAGCGTCCAATTGGGCGGACAAAATGGCGTACTGCATCTCGTACATGTCGATATCGTCCCGCGTGTATCCGTGAGTCTTCATGACAGCTCTTGCCACCTCTTCAATATACTGAGATGGTGGGATCTTCAGGACACGAGCCAGTGCGTTGCATAGCGTTGTCTTCCCACTGGAAGACGGACCCAGCACGAAGATAGCCTCGTACTTGACGTTGTTCAATGGAATATCTCTGGGTGGCATCTATATGTTCGTTGTAACGTCAGTCACGTATCGATACTACTGTTCATATGGAGCTCACAATGTCGGGCTGGAATTTTAGCATTGGTGAGATTACTTCTCTCGATCTCACACATGTTATAGTGAACTGTGAGCGCCCGCTCTCACCGTCAAACAAGGTTTGTGGATGCTGCGGTAGGTTCATATGTGTAATTACCTTATCTGCACACATATACGTCCTCAGTGTCTGCAGGGCTGTCTTGACCTCCACGATGAACTCAGTCATACTTCGTGCAAATCCGTCCCCCGACGACACTGAATGGGTATTCACTGCACGGCTCGCGCCCCCGAAGCGCCCTGGGATGGGATTGCACGTCTCCTTCACCGCGGAGGCGATTAAACTGGATTGGACACTGTTCCCAACAAATAGGATTCTTCACTCTGACGACCGCAACAAATTTGTGCTTGCTTCATTCGAAGGCCTCCGGTTTGCTGATAAACCACCATCGACGAATAGGGAGTACAAAATCCGTCTGTTCAAGACTGGGCTCCATCTGAATGGTGTGGAATACCGGTTCTACGGACATAGTAATTCTCAACTGGTGCGCCTAGCCGCAGATAGCCTTGAAAGCGATCTGACTGTAGTTGACAGCGTTCGGCAAGCTGCTTTATGCGCGCCGGAACAGATCAAGAGTTGGAACGGCGTATCAACGCCTACGGCGAGTTTTCCAAGATCAAGAACGTTGCAAAATGTACAGATCACAGATGCCCCTCGTATACCCTAACTGGAAACTTATATGATAGACAGGTGCAAAACGGATCGGTCTTTTGTTCTCGAAGGCGGAGATCGACTGGACACTTGACCCAAAGGTCACAGAAGACATTGAGGACCTCATCTACAATGGCGAAAACTTCTCCGACGGCTGTGGATTAATCGGTCCAAACTTCGCACGGCTCCTGAGTAGGCGCAAGGGTATAGCCTTCCATGGACACCCTTATACTCCATGTGTTTTCCAGATCCGGTAAGTGCATCTGTCTTCCCCGTCGTCCTCGCTCACAGTAGACCGCCAGGTACAAGGGCTACAAGGCAACAATCCTGCTTGTTATCGAAAGAATAAGAACTTGATCTCTCCTTTCAATAGGGAGTACTTATGCTACATCCTGAGCTTCACAAGCAGTGCGTCGTTCAGTTCCGTGCTAGCCAAAAGAAATTCCGCGCCACCAACGACAACACATTCTCGGTCGTCGCATACTCCGTACCCTACTCCTATGCTCGTTTGAATAACGAGATCGTTGTCCTTCTCTCTAGTCTCGGAATTCCCTCCGAGACTTTCCTGCAACGTCAAACACAGTATCACCAGTGGATTCAAATCGCGACTACGGACTGGCAGGTTGCGTTCAATATCCTTTGCGCACTCAAGCAGTTCGAATCGGCCGAACGTCTTCTCCTCGAAGGACTGGAGTCACCAGACGTCCAGAGGAGAATCCGGTCGGCGCAGATGGCTGAGATTGGCTCGTTCAAGAAGAACGAGAAGTTCCGCGCGAGGATGATAATACCTAAATCGCGCTTCCTCTTCGGAGTATGCGACCCGTATGGAGTTTTGAACGAGGGTGAGGTGCATGTCAGAGTCTCTATACCTCGGAAAGGCGTCACCACGTTGAAGAACACCCAAGTGCTGGTCGTGCGCAATCCGTGCCTGCACCCGGGAGATTGTCTGAAGTTATGGGCGGTCGAGCACCCTCGGTTATTACATCTTGTCGACTGTATCGTTTTCGCTTCCAGAGGACATCGTGCTGCACCATCTATGAGTGCAGGAGGAGATCTTGGTGCGTGCATGAATGAAGTCCGATGAAAGCTAGGCTTACTAGCGTGCGCACAGATGGCGATGAGTACACCGTAATCTGGGATCCCGACTTCGTGCCGGCTAAGGTCGCAGAGGTATGTTGGTTCATACGCTCATGGGTCCACGACTTAGGCTCAACAGTGACCTCTCCAGTCGTACACGTATCCTCCTGGAAAGGAGCATGTTGTCAACAATGTCACACGGGAGGATCTTGCGCGACATTTCGCATCCTACAATACGTGGGTGCTCTTCATCTCTCGTCACTACATCTGAACGAGTCTTGGTATGGTAAAGAATGGCTCTTGCCAGGATTGTAAACCTTCACAACAAGTGGGTCCGGTACAGCCCCAAAGGTGCTATGAGCGACGAGTGCCAGGATCTGAACGCCCTGCACTCCCTCGTTGTTGATGGTGGGTCTGTTAAGCTTCCGGACAGACTCACGCGCCCTCCTACAGACCCCCATGACCCGTTCATCCTCGACCAGCTGCGTGAGGCCGCCAAGGCATTCCATGACGGCTTTGTACAGGGAGGGCAGGCTCTGGAGGAGCGTAATGGAAGCGACCTGAACGCGGAAGACATCATTGTTGGACTCCTGACGACGGACAAACTTGCAGTGTCTGAGTATGAGCTCGCCATGATGGCCGAGCGCTATGCAAACAAGAATCAACTAGACATGCGTAGACATCTCGGGCATATCGACTTCAGCGCATTCTCTACTTCAGAGAAGTATGCGTTTAGCTTCAAGCTGGGGTTGACTCCTGAAAGAGATCCATACGTTTGGAATAGGTACGGGAATGCTAGAAGCCGCGGATTGGGTTGCTAACTTGTAACATATGTAGTCTCATGCGTTCGGAGATACTGCTACCCCGCGATCTTGAGGACAGGAAGCTTGGTGGTCCCTTGCGCCTGCAGAAGCTCTACAGCTCCTCGCAGCAGGGTCGATCAGCATTCTTTGAGTACATGCGGGATGCGGCAGAGAATTTTGAACGGCGGCTGTTAATCCTCAAGGTAACTTCTTCGTTCTTCGCACAGAGCTGCAGTGCTCATGTCATGCTGTTGTTTCTCACGCACAGACAGACGATCGTTTTTCCGTTGGCGTCTTCATCAGAGGCCCAATCACTTGGGATAGCGATGTATGCTCTACCGTCCCTTTACAATATATCAAAGCTTGCTGATGCGTTCTCGTCCACATTAAAGGCTGAAGTCAACCAAAATGTCGTTGTCTGCTCTTTCATGCCCAAAGCTTCCGGTCTCATGTCGACCTACTGGCAAGGGACGCAAGGTTACCGTCTATACTGTGGAGAGAATGTGCTCCAGCTCTTTGACAAGCAACGAGCAAACAGCTTCATCTTCATGACACGACCACCCTCCGCGTCTGGCGTAGACATTGTCACTAGCATTGCACTGAACAAGATCTCACATCGAGTCCAGCAAGTATGTATCTCCCATGTCCTTAGGAGTGCGCTAATGATACACAGCAATGCGGTCGTGTCCATCGCACACCTGTGGTCACTCTCGAGATTCACGTGGTTTCTTGTCGCGACCGTATCGCCCATCAAGCATTCGACCTCCGTTTTGAACAGTAGGATTCTATGAGCTTGTATATGATGAACTTGACTCACGTGAATCATCAGTGTTCAGACCGAAGAGTTTCTTAAACGCTTCGACTACTCTCAGCAAACCTTCCTCTACAACAGCATCGCGTCGTACGAGTGGGGAGATGATACGGACGGTAGTGTCATTTTTGACTCTGTAACGCCGTTTGACACCGCCATCCGCTTGCTTCGACAACTGGATCCTGCACGGCTTCTACATTATCTCGGTATCGCTATCAAACACAGAGTCGAAAGCCACATATTCGCCATCTTCGAAATCCTCATAAACCAAAACGACATCGACTGGGAAGACATTCGGCACTGCATGGACGCGTACCCCTCGTTGGTATATTGCGTCCTAAAGAAATTCATTCCTGACGAATCGGCATCGTTGCCGGAGGAGGTTAATCCTACTTTGCCAACCATTCTCAGGAACGTGATTCGCTCAGCCAACGAGATGGGGATTGCTGCCTTGGCTGCTTTGGAGAGACTTGCGTCCAGCATCAATTCACTAGACCTATCGACGTTCTGCAATGTCTTGTGGACGGCCGCAATGTGTATCCGGTCCCCGAAGCTTGTTCAGGAAGTCCTCCTTGTACTCCACGACTCTCGCATAAGAGAACGGCAGCGCAGCGCAGTCCTGGACTTCGCTCACAAGCATGCGCTTGGAGTTGTTTTCGACAGAGCTGAGGATGCGGCGGATACGTGTCCTTGCGACGACTCAGGAAGGCCAAAGAGACAATCAACGCCTCCGGTACGGGCAAAGCTCGTACCTCCTCAACCACAGTTGGAGGAAGAAGGAGGCGCGGTTGTGGACGAGACTTTTCTAGCTGCCAAAATTGCGGTGGTAGCTCACACTCGAGTCGACGTCCCGACGCCTATCCGGATCCACAATCATGTTCGTCTCCAGGTCGCGTCCATTGCTCCTCAATCTATCCTCTCCCCACCAATTGTCGATGCCGTCGTGACGCGCGCCACGAGGGGAGAGTTGTATCTCGATGTCAAGCAACCACTGCCTCCGGAATGGCGAGAAGTTGACTGGAATATTTTCGATGCGGGTGGCACCGCGACTTCTGCTGCCATGCTAGCTGCTGTGCTCGATCTCGCACAAAAGGGATACGAGTGCTGCCGCCTCAATCAGATTATTGTCGGGCTGGATCCTGTAGCCAGTGGCGTTGTACCTCCTGGTGGAAGCTCAGACGGGAGTGTGGCGGAGAATGAGGTGGATGGCCACAACGAAGACTCAATAGATGCTACCTTGAATCCCAGTCAGCAGAACGCTGTACATACCGCGGTGCGAAGTCGCATGTGTCTGATATGGGGACCTCCAGGCAAGCGCTGCAGCGTCGCTCTACATACCCATCATTGTTTACTCATTGTCCACCAGGTACCGGAAAAACGACTGTGGTCGTTCAGATACTGGTGAACTATCTTCGCAGACTCCCAGAGGCCAGGATTCTCATGACCGCTTCCACTCACAATGGTATGTCTCGCGTGCAACGTGTAACTCTTGGTACAGGTGCTCACTCGGCCTCTCATAGCCGTTGACAATGTCCTTGAACGTTTGGTATCATATAACCACTCTCACCACCTGCTCGACGAGGAGATGATTATCAGGGTTGCGACCGAGAGCTCCAAAGTCAACAAAGCATTGCAGAAATTCACAGTCGATTCTCGCATCGGAGGTAGCATCACGGATAACCCGAGATTGGTCCAGCGAGCTGTCAAAAGAGTCAAGGATGCTCGCATTGTCTTCACAACCTGCTCGGGTGCCGGCCTCGGCGTACTAAGGAATATGAAATTCGACACCATACTCATCGACGAGGCGTCCCAGATCACCGAGCCCTGCGCTCTCATACCACTCGTTAAGGGATGTGTGAGGGCCGTCTTGGTGGGCGATCAGTGGGTATTTCTCTCCGAATTCTGCACATCCCGAACTGACTATCTGTGTTCAGCGTGCAACTCAGGCCCACGGTGAAGCCGATGGGGAAGGCCCTTGAGTATGACAAGTCATTGTTCGAGAGGTTATGGAGAGGTACAGATTACCCAGGTCTGACGCGTGCAATGCTTGAGGGAAGCCACTTGATTCGCTCGTCTGGGTCTATCAGCTCATTCTAGTGTGCGCTCAGGTCCAATATCGCTTCTCCGAAGACGTCGCACGTTTTCCTTCTCAAGAGTTTTATGAAGGGAGGCTGCAAACCGGAACCCCTCGAGACAACGAGATAGCGACAACGCTTGGGATTTCGTCCTTCCCCTGGCCGACGAACGCTCAGAAGCGCATCACTCCCGTGGTATTTGTACCTTGCACATCGGAAGAGGACTACGGAAGATCATCGAAGAGCAACGCTGGTCAGGTCGCCCTTGTCAAGCATATCGTCTCGCTCTTGCGCAAACCGGCAGAGGCTATCGACGAACACCAGGCACGCCTACGCGCCGCCACAATCGCAGTGCTCACGCCGTATTCGCGACAGGTGCAGTTGCTCAAGCAGACAATTCCGACATCCATGAATATCATGGTGAGCACTATTGATGGTTTCCAAGGACGCGAGGGAGATATCGTGATTTTCTCCACGGTCCGAAGCAATGTGGAGGGCGAGATTGGGTTCGTCGAAGACGAGCGGAGGTTGAACGTCGCATGGACGCGCCCTAAGCTAGGGCTTATCGTTGTAGGCGACCGAGGTACGCTACAGGTGGCCAGTGCCCTGTGGAAGAGGGCGCTGGCTGCTTGTACTGAGGTGGTCATAACGCGTCCGGAAGAAACATCACACTAGCCTGAGTCTAGTGCCAGATTATGTATGCCTCTCTATCACATGGGGAATCGATGATCTATTTCACCGCGATGGTGCACTTCACACCTTCTCAATACCCTTCAAGAATTCCTGTACCTTATCACCTTCAAGTTTCCACGTTGGCCGCGGAAGGCGAAAGGCATCCCCAACCCGTCCGTACGAGATATCCCCTAAGCGGCCAAGAGGCTTGAGCTTCGTGATATCAACGACGCCACGCTCATTGAGGACATCGGCGCGGACATGGATTGCCTTCACATGCCCGAGAATCAGTGTCGTGGTATGCTGTCCGGAGACGGGATGAATAATTTTGTGGGCATGGAAGAGCTGCATTATAGCACGACCTCTGAGGTTAATTTCGAGTGCGACAAAGAAGGGCTCCGCTCACTTCGCATTCCATACTGAACGCGCTCTCCTTGACCCGAGCTGCCTTGACGTGAATCTACGACAGCGGGGTAAGAGACGGAATGCTCAACAGCTAGCGAGTTGACCTACGCTTGGTTCCTTGGTGAGCCCGGACAGCGGCCATTCGCTGATTTGACCGGGAGCATCTAGGCACGTTATGTTCGCGTTCTCGATAAAAGGCTCGCTGATGATGTTTACGGTGAATTCTTTAGTGGCTTGTATATTGTGCGCTGTATCTTTAAGATCTCCCCCCGGGTTAATAGCGGAGATGGAGATGGAAATGAGGGGAGGGTTGTGCGTGACCTAGTAAAATACGTCAGGATTAGCTCCGACAGTTCATGATGATATAGTATACCATGTTGAACCAACTAGTAGCAATATCAGTCGTCGTAAGTATCGCATACAATATCATTCGTTAAAAAGAGTACCTAAAAGGCGCAAGGTTCTCAGTGCCACTTTCGGATACACTTGACACAAATGCGATCGGACGAGGGACTATCCCGCTGATCATGAGAGGATACTAGTTCAAAGTGAGCAGGTCACGTGAAGAGCCATCGGAAAGCCGCTCACGAGCTTCCTAACGAGATGATATCGAGCAAGGAACAGTAAGAACGTCAGCTCAGAGTGTGCATCAATTTCATGCAGACATACGTGGACACCCTCAGAGGGTGAACACTCACGAAGGATCTTCTATACTAGCCGTCTCGATCACCTTCCACCCAGCTTGCTCACCGTCGACCCATTGCTTGCCTTGGTCAGTATTGATGACTTTCTGACCGTATGAGAAGCTTGGATTAGGGTTCTCCGTGAAATTTGTCTGGGAATCCTTCGCAAACGCAGGAAGGGCTTGATCTGCCGACATCTTGTGGATGAGTCGTCTATGAAGAGGAACACGGAAGAGGTGCCGGGAGCAAAACGAAGGTGCTGCGATGAAGTATGGCAGTTCGCTGGTGGTTGCCCTTAAAAGACCGATCATGGGCGCGCGAATAGAAGAGACAGCGCTAGGGAGAGGTCACGCTCGCCGAATCGTCCGAAGAGATGATGCCGACCTGCCGATCTTGAAGAGTTCACGGGACAAACAAGCATTCACATTGCTGTGAAATATTGCTTTGTCGTGGGACTAGGACGCCCAATCTGAAGTATGTTCATGTCTAATTCTTTGGAGTCGCCGAGATATCAGATACTGGGCGAAATATCATACTGACATCAAGGTGTAACATACCGATGCGGGGCTACTAGGGTGTAACATGCAGGCTAGACACAGTGTGCGATCGGTAATGACGGGTTCTGATCATCTTGCGTTCGCGCGTTTGCTTGACCGTCTGTCGATTCTCAGCCCGTGCTGTACTACGGTCACAGTGTTAGACGTGAGTGCAGTTGTCACCAAATATCGAACTCTCGTCAACCCAGAAGTGGGCAATGAAATGAAAGCGAACAGAGCTGTGCATTCGTTTAGTTCACTTGAAACGCAGTCACTATATCGAAGTCACTCATAAACGCAGGCGTGAACAACAGAGATATGAAGATACAGTTCAGACGAATGTCCTGAAGAGGGATAGGTGAGAGGTAGTTGGCATAAGAGGATCGCAGCTCAGAGGAGCAGAAAATACGAGAGAGACATAGGGTGGCAGGAACGGGGAAGATCATACAAACAGTATGTGCAAGGAATCAGACTCCAACGGGTGAAAGTATCACGTAGCCGTCTACGCAGTTTCGTCAGTGTTTTCATCACCAATCGACCGTGACACAAACCTTACAAACTACGCCGCTGGCTCGAGCTGTGCCTCCTTGGGGCGAATTATGACGAAGCTGTAAGGGATAGGGCGGTAGCACGTATTGTTGAGAGCAAGGAATCCGCCCCCTGGTGTGCAGTCGCTGTTCAGGAGGATATCGAATGGGACGGTCTTGTTCAATGGGTTGTCGATGTACAGTGACGTGAGATAGTACACCACCGGGAGACACTCAGGGATGGTGACATTGTGCGTGCGACACGGATCACTGCAGTTCATCGTAGAGCAAAAATACAGTGTTGGAGGGCCGGATGTGTTGGACGTGGGCTGGTCCTCGGGGAGATGCATGATCTCAGACTGGACGCCGGTAGCCGGAGACCTTATGTCAATGACGGGGAGGTTCTCGGCAGGGTCCTGAAGGGTGTGGTGCGGAGCCGTGGGATATGGCGTATTGGGAGCGGCCATGGCGGCGTTGCCTATATACCCACCACAAAGCGCGAGAGCGAGGGTCACGAAGGTGGAGAGCATCGTCGTAAACGTGGGGTGTTTGTTCGGAGAGTGCGTCCAGCGGCTGCAACTCCACCAGTCCAGCAGCTTTATACCGCAATCAAGTCTGGGCCTTGTGAAGAATTGCATACCATGGTACTATATTCTTGCTGGGATGTTGCTTCGTTGGCGTCACAACAACCATTACCAATGTCGTTCAAGAACATCGAAAACGGTCAATTCTGATCATGATTCAGTGCATGGATGAGTGGAAGTGACGATGTTGCATTTGTCGGGGCTTCATCAAAGACGTACCTACGGCTATAGGAGGATCCTAGTGATGTGAAGTATCCAGCCTCAGTATGGCTTAGGGGCCATATGTGTCTCGGAGACTAAATCAGAGTCCATACTATTGTAATAGCGCGATGATCACAGTTCACTGCCGTGGGTAGATGCTACCCTGTAGTGAACCATTGCGCGCAGCGTGTCCCAGGTGGAATTCTCAGAAGCACTGAGATGTCAAGACAGTAACATTGACCCGAAATTGTTCGTCACATTAAGAGCTGAACTGTGACGCTACCAGAAATAAACATGACTCACCTTTTGAATGGAATGCAGCACCCCATTCCACCAGTAGTGAATGGTCTTTGAACAAGACAGGCGACTAGCCCATGGATCGCGCCACGACACTTACCTGCTGCTTCGAAGCTGCGCAGCACACAAACCTGTACTCTGGAACCCTTCGACAGCACAAATTACACCGCTATCGTTTCCTTGTGACAACTGACGTCCTGATGTTTTCGTTCACGCTAGGGTAGAGGCAACAACTCAAATGATTGATGACATGACAGTTATTTACTGACCACCCGGACGGCCATTTTTGACAGCAGTTATTACCAGTTAATAACCCGGCGGTTATTAACGGTCAATAATGGTCATTTTCTCATAAGTGACAGTACTAGTTAGTGACCGCTTGACACGTCAGAAAACTCACGGCTCCTCTGCAAACTGACCATATCATTCATTCCTTGCTTGACTGACTCATCTACTCTGAATCTCTTGTCCCTACTTGGCTGGTAAACTAACAGGTCCGGGAACGCAGTGAATGCGCTGGCAGGGGGAGTCGGACTCGGACTAGAGAGAGGAAGTCAAACTTTGGTAGTAAGCTGGTCTCTCGGAGACCCGGCCACCAGATTCCGACCTCGGCCGACGGATTGTTAGGCAACTGTGAACCAATATTGATATTGAGTGTGATGTCATTTGATGTGTGTTGTGCCCTCAATACAGTCGGGAGTTTGGTAGTTCGAAGACCCCTTAGCGCTCGGTCATTCTGACAATTATGACAGCCCACTTAGACCCCCCGAATAAGTGACAGTCAATAACAGGTTAATAACATGGTCATTATATAAGCGGTCACTAAAGATCAATTGTTGCCTCTACCCTAGTTCACGCGCCGAATCGCTAGACACGGCCTTGAAAAGGACTAGAGAGTGCTTGCCGATACATGTACTACCGGAACGTAATAGAGTGGCCGTGCTTGGCTCGGCGCATCACGATATGGCAGTGGGATGTTTACCGTCGTAAATTATCCATAATATAGAAGTAGAGTATTACCTCGCGTTCCTGCACGATACGGGACCGTGGACCAGGCACATGGCGGACACCAGCGCAGTAAACGTATGATCTGACAAGGTTGCGCAACTCGACACCTGGCGCAACATGATTGAATCAAGCTCCTAGAAGAGACCATCCTGACTCCTGGTGTCCCGGAAGTCATACGCTCAATATATCCCTCAGAGGAGAGCTAGAGCTATCGAGCGTTGGTTATATGAGATCAAACTGCGGTTCGCCGTTCGCACCTCAACATGTTAGGGACTGCCAGGATCAGTGCCAGCTTTACGAGGCTCGGTGAAGAACCTCAGGGCGTGCTGCATGTAAGTACTACGTAGTGGTTGCCAACGAGAGTATGATCAACGAGGATGTTTGAGTGTGACTCATGCTCATTAATTGCCCGCAATTATATGACCGTGCTTGTTTGGCATTGTTAGCACTCAATGGCGTTAATTTGCCCAGCCAGCAGGCCTCTAAGGTTCTAGTACTTATTCTCCGAATTCAATCCCTCGCTCATTCAAGCTCTGTATATATATATATATCGCGCAATCACAGAGAAGTGAAGTTTTCCAATGATCTCAGGGTATCAACTCTCGCGGCGGAAGACTCACAAATCGTTATGCGTGGCGCTCCGAGTTGAAAGCAGACGTAAAAATGGGTCCATATGTGATACAATGATCAGCTGCGGCGTAAACGACATTGTTCAAAAGCTATACAACTCGAAGGAGTGGGGAGGGAGTAACAATATGTACCAGGAGCGGACAGCTACGAAACAAATATCCTGCTAGTGAGCGGTAGGCATATGCGGGGGCAAAATCGACATATGGGGTCAATGGTTAAACCGAATGAGTAAAGACAGTCATGACGCTGGGCTTCGGTACTAATGGCATGGGGGCCTATCTCCAGTGGAGCGACTTCACGCTGTCCTACAGAGGTGAACTGTCGAGCTTCAGCCATCAGCAGTACTACATGGGGAAACCTACGTACCTCCATGCTTAAGCGTCGGGGAGAACGGGGCCGCGAGATTCCTCCTGAAGAATAGACAGGAAGCGATTCGGGAATGACACGCGGTGGCATTGGTTGACTGGGACGTATTCCACAGGCGTCGTGCAACTGGGGCCAAGGAAGACCGCAAATGGCCAGTTTTCGTTAGATGGGAGAGAGATCCTCACTCCTAGTGTGTTTCGGGTCGCGAGTGCGAGACAGTCTCCGGCACTGAAATCGGTGAGGTTGCGGGAGGCGCAGAGGTTTTCGGCGCAACTAGCCGAAGAACACATGAGGAGTCTCCCTTGGTGGGCATCCGTGCGTTGGCCGTCGACAGCGCAGGCGAGCGCGAGTACGAGGGTTACAAAAGTGTACAGCATGAGTGTCTTGGGTCTTTGTTCGTTCGGGGACTTTGTCCTGGAGTTGACTCGCAAGTTGAGGGGCCTTTATACCACGCAGTGGTCGTGGGAGGTCTGTATACTACACTACCTCTAGCTACGGTTGCGCAGTCAGATCTACTTACTTGTATATGAAAAGCTTGGCCACCGTTGAGGGAAATGAGTGAAGAACCACATGTGCGCCGTGCCAACGGCACCGCTGCTGGAGGTAGCATGACAGCCAAAGATGGCGTTGATAGTCTGACTTCGTGGTCCCTAACTCGGGAGGTATACTTGCCAAGGAGTCGGAGGCGTGGTTACACGGATCGAGGATCGATGTTGTGGAGCAGAACATACCAAGGGAGCGTAAACAGGCAGCCCGAGTGCAGAACGCTTCGTCTCCGTGCAGATTACTCACCATTTAGTATACTTATACATGTTACTTTGTCCATGACCGGTAGTCGTGCAACCAAAGTCTCACTTCATCGCAGCTTTAAGAGTACGCCCTAAGGTATTTCGTCAGCATTTCTCGGATACGACATTCGGAGTTGCGTCAATCTTGAAGCTTGAGCACTGCTCGTTTCAAGATTCCGCTTCCCAGGACCCACCGTCTGTGGACAATGGAAATGGGGTAGTCTCCCCTAGGCAGACAATGAGGCCCTATTGACAAGAGAAATGGACGGTCCTACATAGAAATGGGGTGTATGATTATGATTAGGCTTCAGTAGTATGAATCTCAGCGTCACAAGAGGGGCCAAAGCGAACGCTGTACAAGGTCAAGCCAAAGGATATTGAAGCTATGGGATCCATCGAAATGGTGTCGCCCTTCTGGGAGAGATGGGTCTTAGGCTGACTCTGAGCGCGCGGCTGTGTACCACCTGTCTGGTGCCAGCGCCAAAACTCGACTGGCAAGCGTCAAACTTGAATGGCTCCGATCAATATACTATTACTAGTAGCATTGTTTTGGTCGAGCTGAAACCCAGTACCTTCATCCGCGCTCTCTCTGCGAGAGTTCTCAAGGTGCGGTTTTACACCACTACTCATCCCAGCAATGAAGGTGTCTAACACCTCTTGTCGTCTAGGCGCGCATTGATGAGGCGAAATCATCTGCCGAGTCGTCATCACCACCTAGTAATGTTGAGCCATGAAAGACAAAACAGCCCGATAACCACATGGAGAACCGCTGAGTACAGCCATGACTAACGGGGCAGTGTCAGTGCAACGAATGCCGCGGCAGGTGGTTCCTGGTAACCTCAGCCTACATGTTGACGCCATGTCGCTGGGCGTGCAGGGAGGGTGATTCTACAGGTTAGGGTTTTTTACGAATACATGGAGGGTACGTTCCGTGAGACTCTACTTGTGCTGTCACGGTAGGCAAAGTAGAATGCATGGTGAGAGGCGAAGGTGCCGGTGAGTGAAGTGATGGCTGTACTAATTGGAAGTCGTGTCCCACCTGTACCTTCTTGATGTCCTGCAGGTAGTGCCCTTTCAAGGC
Organism: Lignosus rhinocerotis TM02; assembly: GCA_000743315.1. Lineage (NCBI taxonomy): Eukaryota > Fungi > Basidiomycota > Agaricomycetes > Polyporales > Polyporaceae > Lignosus > Lignosus rhinocerus. Next base: position 32,119 of record AXZM01000841.1, read on the forward strand.
GAATTATTTTTGCTGGGAAAACCAGCAGCGTGATGATGACTAGTGATAGGGCACATGAGTTGAGCTTCTGTACTTCCTGTCACCCCTCCACTCGATACGCTAACTTGGTATCTCAGCAGGCCGTTCATTGGCTCTGTTAGCTCACCTCAATGATTACAACCCATTTCGTATGTGTGACAGGCCCTCAGATCCATACTCTTTGTGCCATGCCCAGGCTATTGGTGCGTATATTATGCCGGAATGGAGTCATGAGAGCCGAGCAGTGATGCACCTCTGTCGTGGTATGCATTAAGCTCACGATAGTAAGTCTCGGATTCTCCTAATCTTCTCCTATAAGGTCCCTTTCTATCGAGGCCGTCCGGTTTGAGACAGGTCAACCCGCCTTCATTCATTGGTGAGACCGCTATGGACTACGATGAATGGGATGCGCTGTTGCATCATATCTTCAAGGAGGTGAGTCTTAATGTGGCCATATATCGCAGACCGTTTGAGCTTGCTTGGCTTGTACATAGACTCAGGGGGATGCATGGTTCAAATCCTCCGAAGACCATGTTCAAGCTGGTGTCTGCCTCCGAGTGGATGACCGCACCTTCCGCTTGTTTCCATACGACAATCACCACCTACAGCCTTTCGAGGCTGCTATCCGAATCCTCAATCCCGTAATCGCTGTCAAGATACACAACGCAACTATTCATGCTGCGCTCACTATTGTGTGCGTACTTCGAGATTGCAATCGGGCCTCTTTCACGCATCACTTATCAATTGTGCAGCACGGACGAAGAAGATTGTATATACCTGGATTACGATACACGCATCCAGATCGTGGATACAATGGAGTACCTTTCCGGCGCAAAGAAGGAGCAATCTGCAGCATTCATCGTGGGTCCATTGTCACTCAACATAAGCTTGTGTCCCTGATACTCTGTTGCAGCGCGACGAGCGGGTGATGGTCATATGGTCAAACGATCTGGACAATATCATCACCACATGCCGGGACTTCGATGAGAAGCTCCTCAAGCTGGTATGGAAGCACCGCTCCGCTATCGCGTCACTCGTTAGTTCTGCTACGCCATCTCACCTGACGTCCGCTGTCGACCTTGTGACAATGCCCCAGTCCGCGACTGCAGAGAAGGGGACGATGGTGCCTGACTGTGGACGTTCTACGGCAGCACAAACGATGATGAAGTCTATATGCGGCATCTTTAAGCGCAGCAGGACAACTTCTGGGGACAGGCTCGAGAAGACTGCGGATGGACCATCTCCGCGGCCATTGCGACTCCTCGCGCCTATTTCGTGCGGCTTCAGTGTTGGCTTGACGCTGTGTACGTCTACTCTCAAGCAGGCGTGGCTGACCCTGATACTGACGATGTCCATTCAGTCTTGCTCTCTCGCAGTGTTTGTATACTTCTCCAGGAGTCGCTTCTCGACAGCTACTGGCAACGCTTCGTCCTTCTAGTCGTCTGGCCCTTCATGTTCTGTGTGTCTATTGTGAGTTGAGTCCCGTCCATCACCCGTCCAAGCGTGCACTTACAAGTTTACTCAGTTCTTCACATCTAACATTGTCACCAACATTCTCTATCTGTATGCGCCGCCTGGCGGGTTTGCTATATACGGCTTTTCTAATTCACATCTTCCATACGCAGGGTCGGTCCAGTGGCGCAATTCCATAAGAACTCCAAGTATTACTCGGCTAAGCCACCCGCATCAAACGATGTGGTGGACGCCAACCTGCCACACATCACAATCGAATTGCCTGTTTACAAAGAGAGTCTCAAGGAGACGATGTAAGTTCCCCGCTCAAATCGAATGGATTTCGTCCTGGCACCTCTTCGATACGTCTGTCTAAATCTTTTCACATAGTGCACCTTCCGTTTACCCTCTTCGATACCTCTGTTTAAATCTTCTCACATAGTGCACCTTCCGTTTTCTCACTCAAGAAGGCGATGCAGACTTATGCCCGTCAAGGCGGCACATGCTCAATCTTCGTGCACGACGACGGCCTACGACTCCTCACACGACGACGGCCTACAACTCCTCAGCGAGGAAGAGAGACAGGAACGCAGCACGACGACGGCCTACGACTCCTCGGAGAGGAAGAGAGACAGGAACGCATCTGGTTTTATATCTCGTTTTATGCCAATCACGAGATCGGCTGGGTCGCCCGTCCCTCGAACAGCGGTGCGCCGGATGGATTCAAGCGTCCCGGCCGCTTCAGGAAGGGATCGAACATGAATTACGGCCTCGCGCTCTCTCTCAAGATGGAGAAGCACCTCAGGGACCTCGAGGTGGCTGCTGAGCTGAAGCCAGACGAGGATGCATACGAGCGGATCGAGGACAGCGCCCTCGAGATGGCGATCGAAGAGACGTACAATGAGAACGGGCGTAGATGGCGCCCGTGGGCTGCCAACGCCAAGTCCCTGCGCATCGGCGAGATTATCCTCCTCGTCAACTCCGACACGATTGTTCCCGAGGACTGCCTGCGGGACGCCGCGCGCGAGTTTGCGGAGTGTCCGGAGGTTGCAATCATTCAGCACGACTCAGATGTCATGCAAGTCGCGCACCATTATTTCGAGAACGGCATGACGCACTTTACGAGGCGCATTCACCGTGTAATCGGGATGTGCTGCGCTAATGGAGAGGTCGCGCCGTTCTTTGGACATAACGCCTTCCTTCGCTGGTCGGCACTCCAGGATGCGGCCTCTGTAGACCCTGCGGATGGGAAGAGCAAGATTTGGTCTGAGTCGAATGTCTCTGAGGACTTCGACATGGCGCTCCGGCTGATATCGCGCGGGTACATTATTCGATGGGCGAAGTATACGAACGGGGGCTTCAAGGAGGGTGTGTCGCTCACGTGCAACGACGAAATCGATCGCTGGCAGAAGTACACTTACGGTGAGCTGTCGAAGTTGACTGTAGAAGATTGCCTATATGTTGGCCTTATCCCGACGTGCAGGATGCAACGAGATCATCTTCAATCCGATCGTTCAATGGTGGTACAAAGGCCCCATCAATAAGCAGCTACGTAGTTTCCTGTGGTCTAATGCCCCAATCCACTACAAGGTCGGTGTGATGGCTTGTGAGTATTTCACACTGTGTTCGTATATTTCCGTTACTCATGAAGCAGTCAGACATGTTCTCGTACTGTCTGTCATCCATCACAAGCTTCAGCTTATCGAGGTGCTTGACTGACAACCAGCCTGTAGATGCTATGGCGAGTACGTTTGTACTCCCTATACTGAACTACTTTATCCTTGGATGGGGCCTTCCGGTCAGTCGTGATTGCCGCAAACTCACGATATACAATCCTGACAACCCCTGTCACAAAGATTGACCAGTTCTACGGTCGCAGTTTTGAGATCTGGATGGCTTGCCTTGTCATCTTTCCTCTCGCGGGCAACGTATGTTTCACAATCCTCGAGTACCGTTTGGCCATACGCTCCCTCCTCTCCGCTGCCATCGAAAACGTCAGATGGGTTCCATTCTTGTCAGTACATAGTTTCCTCTACAGCCCATCGTGAACCTCCGAGCTGACTCACCTCACCGTCTACAGTTTCGTATTCTTTGGTGGGCTCAGCATTCACCTCTCGCAGGCCATCCTCGCGCACCTTTTCTCGTGCAATGTCACGTGGGGCGTGACGAAGAAAGAAGTTGAGCAGTCCAACTTTTGGAAAGAAGTGCCCAGGACCCTCAAACGATTCCGCCTCGCGCTGAGTTTGTCGCTGGTCACGATTGCCGGTATGATCGTCCTTACCACTTCCGCTGTTCCCGTTGACTGGCGCATCGATGGATGGGACTGGGCTGTTATTATGCCGCTCGCGTACGTGGATCGTGGACTACCATCACAGTGGTTAATGTTTCCTTTCCCTTTCTGCAGGATCGTTGTTGGGTGTCATATCCTCCATCCAGTATGCCATTCTACAATTCTAAAGCGCTTCATCGGAACTAACTACGTTTTGTACTACCAGATTCTCCTCAACCCATGGTTGATGATCTTTTCGTATTGAGAGTTCCTTGGAACCTGGGTCCGCACTTTTTCGACCGTGACAATCGTGTTCTTTTTTGCGTCTTAGTGATTCCGTGCCAGACCACTGGTGGTTTTCAGTTTCCAAAGACGCGGTCTTTGCGGTAGTGCCAGACTCACGATAATCAGCCGACGTCTTCGTCGCTCACGACTACAGTATTCTGACAATGCTCTTCGCCACGCACTTTGGGATCTTGTTGTATCTGTGTTGTACTGGATCAAATGATCAACACAGTGCGATCCATGACAATGCCACTTCATCATTAACTTATGATTTGGGGCCGATCTTCCAGACTGATAAACTGGGTACTGCTTGAGCAATACATCGATAATCGACTGACGAATGGATTATAGCATGCTGAGCAGTGCCAGTGAGTTACTGATGGCCACAGAGTGTTCACTATTTGTGCAAGGTTACGCAAAGTTAGCTCTGTACAACTACTTCTGACATGTGAGCAAATATTATTGATAGTTGTATTTCTCATAATTATGTAAGTGCTGCGCGCTGCACTCCTGATATTGATGCGACGCAGTATACACTATCACATATGTATATGACAATCAATAGAAGTATTCTCGCTGAGACTACTTACACTGGCAACTGCGACCGCCGACCGTAAAGGTAGCATTCTGCGCATTCGTGTGGGACAGACACAGCCCCTTCCGCAGTCATCAGCTGCGACTACATAGTGTGGCGAGGCTCTCAGTGTTTGGACTCCCTACTACTAAGGCTATTATACCGAGTCTCCCGTAAACATCCTGAAGCTCGCTCCCCGTACCAGGCCTCACGGCTTTTTGATATGTCTCCCCATCAAGTTCAAGCCTTTGCTGCTCTGTTCTTTCTTTCCACTATAGTGGTCTCCACAGGCATACAGGCGTACTATGATCGGTCCCTTTCGTCCTCAGACTCGTGGCGTCCACGCGACGACAGCAGGGTAAGTTTGGTGGCTCGTGTATCCATTCGCCCCATCAGTGTGTCTTCCTTCACTCGTTGCTGACTTCAAGGGCACAGATACGTCTATTCGGATTCATAGAGCATGTAGAGCCTTCGCGGGGAATACTGAAGCTTCGATGGGAGGCTGGAAGGTGAGAAGAGTAGTATATTTCCTGTAATCCCTCAGAGCCGTTCGCTAATGCTATAGCACTCCAGCGACAACGTTGTCGACTATCCATCCATCGATATCTACTTTAAGCAGCCTTCTCTGCCCGCAAACTCGGTTGTTCACGATTGGTACACGCATCTGTCCCTTGATTCAATCACCCATAACGACGGCCAGGTTGTCACTGAACACGCACTTGACGGATCGTGGAAAGAATGGGCTGGGAGCGATGACCCCTTCATGTACCCATTCGACCGATACACGTTCACTAGCCGGGTGAAAGCTTTCGACTCGAAGACCGAGAGACCCCTTGCTGTCTCAGGGTTCGGCATCGGCGACGCTGTCATTACGCGTTCAAGTCCAGCACTTGCCATCACGATCCTTCCAGACGTGAGTGTGGCGAGGAACGGGACGGACGGTGAGTCGGTTGGGATTTTCGTGGAACGGACTGTGCCGATGAAGATCGCTGCCTTTGGGATGTTTGGCGCGAGCTGGATCCTCACGCTCGCCACGCTATACACGACCATTCTTGCGCTCATTCTGGAGAAGTCGTCGTCGTTCTCCAAGATCCTCCTCGTTTCTCCCATCGCTACCATCGTCGCTGTGGTCTGCGCGCGCGAGCTCGGATCACTCGATAGAACCCAAGGCGTACCCGGATACGGCGTCTTCCTCGGTATGCTCCTTTGCACCTATCATGGGGTCGTGTAACGTGTTGACATGCGCTGTTGCTAGATTTCGTCGGAGTGTACGCTCAGGTTTCTCTCATGGTGCTCCTCATCATCGCAACGCCCATCATATCGTGGCGGAAGCGAACGAGCGAGGGTGCAATCGCCCTCTGAAGGAATTAGATAGGAACCAAGCGTAGTTACTGCATATCCATGCTGGTCTAGGAGCTATGGCTTGTTGAGTGGTTACTGCATTTCCATGCTGGTATAGGAGCTATGGCTTGTTGAGTCCCTGCCTCATGTAACTATACTAGTCATTCTTCCATATGACAAGACATGTGTCTAACGTCGAGGAGCACAATTCATTGTTGTGGGACACACTGAGGGGACTATGCCCGGATACACAGCAACTATATACTGTAACCAGACGGTCAGAGCTTGCACATGTTCCGTCGAAAGCCTACAAGCTTCGTCGAGCCTCTGATATGTTGATGACTGTTGAGATCGGGTACAACAGGAGAATATGAGTGTTCAGTTATCGCGGTTGACGATAATCTAAACGTCTGCAACTGCGTAGTTATGTTGAAGCATGGGATGTCTGCCCCAGGCTTCTCTAGAACCGGCGACAGTACTAGTGACATGGTTGAGCCCTGCGCCGCAGTCAATATTAATACGATGAGCCCCGATTGAGGCGCCCCTCGCGATACGGTTTACGTGCACAGACCGACGCAGCTTCTGTCAATGACTAATACGAACAGATTGAGTAGATACATTCAACAAGAACCATCAAATACAATCTTCCCATCTACCACGGCAACGCAGCAACATGATCCAGCACACTATGCCCCGCCCATGTCGACGTCGCCATCTGCGTCAGGGCCGCTCCCACCGACCGCACCACGACCGAGGTCCTGCGAGTCCGCAAGAAGCGCCTCCGCCGCCTCACGAATCGATGCAATCTTCCCGCGCATGACCTTGATCGCTTCCGGTAAAAGAGATTCGGGCGTATACGGCCCTTCCGATTCCACGCTGACTACAAAACGCCCGGCGTCGTCAGTGACGGATGGGTAAAGGGGTGATAGGAGAGACAATGGGTGAAGGAGACAGGAAGAGGCGGACGTACAGATGAACCAGTCGCGTATGCGCTTGAGCTCGACGCAGCCCTCGAATTCTTTATGTCGGAGTACTTCGCGCGACATTGTCTCCTTGCGGAGGTGTCGCTCGTCGAT
>AXZM01000842.1:0-38989 GCA_000743315.1 Lignosus rhinocerotis TM02
GAAGCACATCCATAGCGAGGGCGCAGTGGAGGTGAGGGAGGAGAAAGAGAAGGGCGACGAGGAGAGCGCGTGAGCCTGCGGTTTGACGTTCAACATTTTAGGTCGGGGTGGCTATCTGTGGATTTCATGTCGCACGATGTCGCCGAAGAATGCACAATCGACCTTCGCCGCGTTTTGCCATCGTATCTTTCGGGTCTATGATCTACGCGGGCTTCGCGTCCCTTGGATAGCCATCATGTTGTATTACTAGCATACGAGACAACGGCGCGTGTGTACGCGATCGAAAACAGCTGGAAACCTCCCGTTGGGCATAGGAGTGTAGGTCGCGCACGACAACCTTGACCTATTACCGCGGATTCTCAGATAGCGCATGTGTGGCTAAGAGGTCCATGACACCGGCACAGAGCACGACGATATGGGTTTCAGATTCTAAACGGATGATACGTCAGCGCAGGGGAACTGGTTTATCCAATCACGTTAGTGCAGCCTTGGCCCGGTGAAGTTGAGTTGAAATGGGAGAGCTGAGTGCCAGCGCGGCCAGTGGGACAGCGATGGAAAAGTCAGCCCATGGATTTGGTCAGATTTCAGGCCGAGTGTTTCTGGATTCCGCACGAGCAGGTGTATAGTCTGTTGCAGATATGCTTGAGTTCTATACCACCGTGAGAAGCGAACGAGCTGCTCGACCAAGCGTGAAGACAGTGATTGGACTTGAAGCTTGAAGCTTGAACGACGGGACTAGGATTTGAATTGTAAGGGCCCGGAGAGGACTTGTAATTAACGAACCATCTCTCAGTACTATGTACTAGTATTCAGCAGTGCTGCGGCAAGGATTCCAGTCATATCACACTTTGGGTACGGGCCGGGCCAGGCTGAGATGAGCCACTGGCTCAGCCACTGCCTGATGAGCCTGAGGCGAAACGCAACCGTTGTCTCTCGCCCGGCCTTTCCTCGTCGCTTCAACAACAACAAGCTCAGCCTTGAAACTGCAACGTCAACAACCCATCTCAAACCCCACGTATGCTCTGCTACGACAGGAAAAACCCACCATTGGCTTGGGATATACATCAGCACAGAGAACGCGTGTCCAAAGTCGACATCCCTCTCCCGCATACTACGACATCCACTGACATCCACGTCAATCCCGCCCCCTGTGACTTGTCAATCATCCTACGATTTACAGCATATCTACACTGCATATGTTGTCAGTCAGCTCCATAAAATGATCTTCACCCAGGTATGGGTGGAAAAGCAGAGATTGCATGCCGAACTTGACGAGCTTTGTAAATTAAATTCACTGGCATCTCCGCGTTCTAACTTCGAAATACGAAGGATTGACCACGGACAGAGACGCCGCGCTTAGACAGGCCTTCGCTCTTGAACAGGAGCAAGGATTTGACAGCGTTGGATCTAGAACTGTGTACTCAGGATTATTTGTATGAATACCTGCCCTAGCCTACGTTATCACGTTTGCCTTGATGAAACTTGAGCTGGACAGCTTGAAGCTTGGCCAGTAAAGGAGTTGACCCGGACAGATCGGACGATTGCTAGGTGTATGGGGAGGTAATGGTTGTACAACGCACATGCGTGTGTGAGTCGTTTGCCAATTCATGGACAAAACAAACGGTCACAATCTGTACAGTACGTATACAGCCCTCTGAGCTAGGTGCATTGGGTACTACCATGATCATGTACGGCCCCTTACCAGGTAGGTTTACTACACACATAGGCGCCTATCGAAGCTAACTCTCGCCTGCCACCAACTTAGAGCTTGTTCTGCTCTTCGGCCTTCCCATCCTTACTCAGCCTTTCCCGTCCTCACCTTCCAGGGGCTCTTCCAGGGCCTCATATGCTCGGTCTTCGTTCACAACTCTCGCGAACCCTTCAGTCGCTCCGAATCAGAGGATTCCCAATCAGTATGTCTCGCCGCTCGCACCCACCTTCTCCTGACTCTTCTCCACGGGCTGCTAAGAAACCAAGGCTGGAGTATGCCCCGCTCACCTCTGAGGACTACAAGAATGGTTTAATGCTCGCTCCGATGGTTAGATCTGGCGCATGTGAGTGAACACAGTCTTTCTCTTCAACTCTTTGCTAACACGTCTTGCGCACACAGTGCCGACTCGTTTGTTTTCTCTAAAACATGGCGCAAAATTGGTGTGGGGCCCTGAGACGATTGACAAAGCAATCTTGCACACTACACGGGTCGTAGATCGTAAGCCTCGCAAACCCATAACGCGCCATAGGAAGTGTACTCACCTTGGTTCAGCCGCGACCGGCGTGGTGTCCTACCACGGAAAGTCGAAGCCAATATTCACGACGCACCCCATCGAGAAGCCCTTCCTCATCTACCAAATAGGTTCTGCCGACCCCGAGCTCGCCGTGCAAGCCGCGAAGATGGTCCAGCAGGACGTCTCCGGGTTCGACCTGAACTGCGGGTGCCCGAAACCGTTCTCCACTCACGCCGGGATGGGTGCGGCGCTGCTCACGAATCCCGATCTGCTGTGCTCCATCCTCTCCGCCCTCCGCGAAGCCATGCCCCCTGAAATTGCCATCTCGGCGAAGATCCGCCTGCTGCCATCCCAAGAGGACACACTGAAGCTCGTGGAACGGATCGTCAACACGGGCATTTCGGCGCTGACGGTGCATTGTCGGACGCGGAATCAGCGGATGAGCGAGAAGGCGAATATTGAGCGGTTGAAGGGGATCGTCGAGTTCGTGGAGGGGATGGGGAAGGGCATCGCGGTGATCGAGAATGGGGACTGTTTGGGATACGTGGATGCAAAGCGCGTGCGAGAAGTCACAGGTATGTTTTTGCGTGGCTTCATGGCCCCGTCCCTCATCCACTCGCGCTCACGATTACATTCCAGGCGCGCATTCCGTTATGATAGCTACTGCGGCTGAGGCGAATCCAAGCTGTTTCTCTCCAACGCCGTTGAAAGATCTTGAGCTCACATTTGTGCCTCCATATATTCGACTGGTAAGTCCTTCAACGAACACACGTTCACCATTTGTAATAACTTCCAACATCGATCGTCAGGGCAAGTATCTCAACAATCACTGGTCGTCGACGAAGTTCTGCACCGCGCAGTTCCAGGGCCAGCACGAAAACGCGTCGCGCGTTGAACAGAAGGTGCTCCGGGACGCAATCGTCCACGCGAAGGGCTACGACGACATGGAGAAGTACGCCGCTCCATGGACGGGTGAGAAGGAGTTTGCGGAAATCGTGGAGGCGATCGAGAAGCGAGACGGGCAACGCGCCCCACCCATCACCCTTCAAGATGTCGTCGCCCCACCTCCCGCCAACGCTGTTGCATCCTCAGACGTTGGGAGTTTTGCGAAGGACACAGTGGCCATGCAGGAGGTGTCATCTGCAAACATTGACGTGCCGCTTTCCACGTCCGTCCCGATCACTGTCCTTGGCTTGGATGTGCCTCCCACAGCTGAGGCAATAGCAGTTCAGTAACACGATATGCTGCTGTCTATCCATCTCTCTTGTAGCGTATTATGGTCTATCTCGATGTATCATATAGTACTTTGCACTACTCGCCGTTTCAGACGCGCTTCAAGTGCTCAGCGCTCAACGTCAACAGCGGATGTTCATCGTACATCGGTGCCGCCGTCATGCCGCTCAGTACTAGTAGTGCGCATGTACGCGTGCTTCCATCGCCCATCGATTTGGCCATTTCCATGTCGTCACTAGTACTTGCAACGTGCGCGCCCTTCTGATCCTTATATAAGTTTCGTTAGCACGCCCGCCCTTCCACAAAACGGTCATGACCGCCCAACTGACACAGGCTGAGCTCCAATCCATCCTTGAGTTCACCGTCACGGTCGCTCGCGACGCGGGCAAGCTTATACTGGATGGCTCAGAGGCAATCCGCTTGTCAGGCGCGACAGAGGAGAAGAAGAACTCTGTCGATCTCGTTACGGAGTACGATGTTCGTGTCGAAGAGTTGGCCAAGGGGAAGCTGGCGGATAAGTATCCGACGTTCAAGTTGTGAGTCCTGCGTTCGTGTCTACAAGGAAGGGGATGTCTGCGCGATGGCTCCCATGCCAATATAATCGTCGGAAGGCTGATATGTCCCCCATAAGCATTGGCGAGGAGACGTCCGCGAGTGGGGTGCGTCCTGAGGTGACGGACGACCCGACCTTCTGCGTCGACCCCATCGGTATGTCGTATTTCTCCTCTTGTTGCCCATCTCTCACTGACATCCCTCATCGATATCGCGCTACCCGTTCCGACAAACCGCACACATTTCTCCTCTTGTTGTCCATCTCTCACTGAAATCCCTCATCGATATCGCGCTGCGTCCATCCCGTTCCGACAAACCGCACACTCCGTCTCTATAACACAACACGCGACAGATGGAACGACGAACTTCGTCCATGGCTTCCCATACTCGTGCATCTCCATCGGACTCATCTCATTCAAGCGCCCCGTCCTTGGAGTGATCTACAACCCCTTCCTCGACCAGCTCTACACAGGGTACAAGAGCGGTGGCGCGTTCCTCACGCAATGCGGGCGCGCGCCCGTCCGCCTCCCCCTCGCACATCCTCCACGACCCCTGAAGTCCCTCTCGGACGCGCTGCTCGGTATGCATGCCCCACTTCGCACGTTTGTCCCGCTCTGGATAGCTCACCACGCGCATGACAGGCATTGAGTGGGGAACGGACCGCGCGCTGGACATCGTCGATAAGAAAGCCGAGTCGTTCAAGCGGCTTGCGGGAGACCCCAAGACGGGCGTCGACCGGGGCAAGATGGCGCACTCACTGCGTTCGCTCGGGAGTGCCGCACTGAACTACGCCTTGGTCGCACAGGGCGGGCTAGATATGTACTGGTAAGTCTTCGCTTCCTGTCTATTGACCTCGCGAATGCTTTGAATGGGCTGATTGATTGTTGTTCCCTGTGCTTGCGCGCGCACTCAGGGAGAACGGGACCTGGTACGTTCCTGGCCAGATTTGTATAGTAGAACACGCATGGCGCGTCGTGGACGTGACCTGATCAGTATCTCTCGCAGGCCATGGGATATCTGCGCCGGGGCAATCATCGCGCAAGAAGCGGGCTGCCTGGTCGCGGGTTCGCGCACGGATCCGCTAGACAACGACGTGAACGATAAGATCCTGTGGGGACGCAAACACATCGTCATTCGCGCGATCGGCGACTCGGAGGTGCGTCCGCCTGACATGTGTCTCCCTATGGGTTGTAAAGTTGACGCATTGTCGCTACCCTGATACATAGGGTGAGGCAGGCGTCGAGGCACAACGCAGGCTCATAAAGGAGTTCTTCGACACTATCGAGGACTTCGAGCCTAGATAATCAGCGACGGATGTGAAAGGACGATAGGAAGATAGATGTAATCTGTAGACAGACCACAACCATGTATGATTTAAGAAGTATCCTTGTGTATCTTGTAGGGGTGTGGACGGCAGATACTGCAAATCCAAACAACTTACATTGCACAACAGTACAGCGATGACAGCAGAATTATCATGTCCGGGATCCTACATAATGTCAATGATCTCTTTTAGCTTCACTTCATTGAGAATCTCGAATCCAGTCGGAGTGACCTGGAACAGCGTGAGGCTATGGCGCGTTTGTCGACAATGTGAAGACTGACCTGCGCGAGCTGGACATTGTGACCATCGAGTTTCTCCTCCATCACCTGCTTCAATACTCTCAAGACAAGGATTTGCGCCTCTTGTAGTGTCATTTGCTACAAAAACATATGAGGAGACAGCAAGGATGAAGAAGGACCAGACGCAACCTTGTGCCACTTATCCTGCAACTCACTCTGCGCCGCCTCCGAACCCGAGCCGATTGCCTTTGCGTCATACCTGACAAAGGTACCAGACGGGTCTGTGTGGAACCTGCTCCAAACCGTTCCAGTCCTCGCAATACAAACAACAGGCACGAAACTACTCACAGTTGCGGCCCCAGCTCGTCGATTCCCGCAATCAAGAGCGCAACCCCGAACGGCCGACTCATCATCGCATCCTCGTCATGAACACTCTCTCCAAACCGCAACGCAAGGTCGCACACCGCCTGAGTAACGCTTTCAACCTTTATGCGCTCGTCATACGTGAAGGCGTGGTTCTGGGCCGTCACTCGGGCATGGTCAATCATCGTGCGGGCGTCCGCAGTGAGCCCGGACATAGCGCAGCCGAGATGGCGGTCTATTTCCATGATCTTCTCGATAGAAGAGGACTCGAGGAGGGGAGACTGGACGCGCTTCTCGACGCCGAGCACAACGCCTTCCGGAGTGCGCACGCCGACAGTTGTTGAGCCGAGCTGAACGGTTGTGAGGGCGCATGCCATGATATAGACTTGTGCTAATCATTACCTTTATAGCCTCAATTGCATACTCCACTGCGGAGCTCGTGCATGAACACCTCGAGTTCCATGGACGAGCTGTGTTTGCGTACCTTGGAAGAGACGTCCTTCGGGAGAGAAGGTGTTCACACCCCGATCTGCGTACCAATCAGTTCAGCTGCGCTGCATAAGCTGCAGCCCACGCACCGTACTCTGAGCGAGTCAAAAACATGGCGAGTAGAAGTAGGTATGAGTGAGGAGATCGGGAAGGGATAAGAGAGAGGCTTGCGCGTATACTACGACGCGTTCTATCCCCTAAGCGCCGCATGCGCGTCGCGTGGGTCGCGTTACCTGCTATAGCAGTCACAAGTCACACACCACAAGTGCTCAAGCGCTCAAGGTGTACTCTAGGCTTGCTAGTTTCTTTCGTCCAATATCGTCCGCGATCGTCTGGACTCGTCTGGATGAGCTTTGTGTGCTGGTTCCCCTTTGTTCGCTCTAGGCTTGCTAGTTCCTTTCGTCCAATATCGTTTCGCGATCGTCTGGATGAGCTTCGTGTGCTGGTTCCCCTTTGTTCCTCGTTCTACAGGGCTGACTGAACCTCGATTGGAACTGAAGGAAAACTCAAGTCTTTGGCTTTGTAGTACATCCCACAAATTGCGCCGACGCGTCCACTGGATACGGATCTCTGTTGGAACTGAAGGACAACTCAAGTCTTTTAGCTTCGTAGTACATCCTACAAAATGCGCCGACGCGTCCACTGGATTCGACCGTCAGATGACAGGCTCCCTCCGGCACGCTGCACAGGGTCTGTAAATTTGCACTTGACGTGGAAGATAACAGACGCGCCTCTGATGTGCGTAGGACCTTAACACAGCTTAGCGAAGGATTGCTGTTAAACGAGCCAGCAACACTATGAAAGATCGAGGTATGTAAGCGGCAGTGGTTACCATCTGTGCATTGTGGGAAATGTCGCTCTAGAGTGTCTTTGCTGTCGCCGTACACTACCACCTCGATTTCCACGCTACACCCACGCTCTTGAATCTTCTCACCATGCGGAGTGTTTAAGAAATCTCGCTGTACTGTGAAAAGGTCCATCACCACGGCGAACCCTTCCCGTGGAGATATTACTCTCAGCTACTTAATCACCGTTCGCTGTACTGTGAAAAAGTCCATCACCACGGCGACCGCTTCCCGTGGAGATATCACTCTCAGCTACTTAATCACCGCTGTTTTGCCAAGCGACTTGTGCCAGGCTTATTGCAATCACCGCTCTCACCCACTCTCGGTGTGGCCTCGGGGCGGGTGTCTAGAGCTCCAGATGCGAGTAAGCGCTGACCACCGGTGTATTCCCCGAGCTTCAGTGGATGTTTCACTGTGATAGCTATAGCGTATTGACTGAAGTGGCTGATCAGTATGGTGTATTTCCCGAGCTTCAGTGGATGTTGCACTGTGATAGCTATAGCGTACTGACTGAAGTGGCTGATCAGTAAGGACCCGCATATCCTCTCGTTGTCAAGCAGGTTACACTGACAGGTCTCGAGCGCAAATGCACATAGCTCCGCCTCATGTGGGATTACCAGGCTCGGGTTGCCTCTGCTCACGAGTAGACCGGGGGACCTTATTTCGGCCGAGCGATGTTGGCTCTGCATATAAAGTCGGTCAGGCAAGACAGCTTGTCGCTACCTTCAGTTCCATCGTCGTTCACTTTCTTTCCTCGTCTAGCCCGGTGCTGTTTCGTTCTCAACTCACTTATTCCTCTGTCAAAATGCGCTTCGCATTCTTCTCTGCAGCCATCCTCTCGGCCTCCGTTCTCGTTCAGGCTGCCCCTGCACCGTCGCCGGTGGAACAGCGCGACCGTATGCCTCTTTCATGTCTTAAGACTTGAATCGTCTCATTTCTATCGCCTTTCAGTCATTGGCGACCTCGAGAGCATACTTGCAGGGCTGCTCTCTGTCCCAACGATCGACCGTCCGTAATCCGCATTGCCTGCTTCCGTATCTCGTGCATGACTGAATCTTGAACACATAGTTGACTCTGTGCTCAACGCTGCAACTCCGATAGGTCAGTACAATTTCTATGCATCCGAAGTATGTACTGCACTGACTGTCATTCACCCTCGTCGCAGTGGAGTCTGTTCTCAGTGAAGCCACTTCGATTGGTGAGTGGGTTAACCCGCCGCAACTGTGCAAAGGCTGAACTCGTCACAGTCGGGCATTTGTTGGTTACGGACACGGGTAAGTCGGCTCATGTATCCTGGAGCGTCAACCACAGGATTGATCTTCCGTTCCCCTACGTTTATTCCAGCTCTGAAGCAAGAGGGTGCGTCGTGCAATTCCCAACTAACCGGATCCATTCAGTCTGACATCATGAGTATAGCGACGAGCGTACTTGCCGACTACGCCAGTGCCGCCGAGGCGACAGCCTCCGCGCTCACGACCAGTGTACTTTCGGATTCTGCAAGTGCCGACGCGACGGCGAGCGCACTTTCGTCGGACGTGCTCTCGGACACCGCAAGTGCCGCCGCCCAAGCCACAGAGACCGCGGTTGCGAAGGGCTTAGACGACAATAAGAACGCGGTCAACATGCCGTACGTTTTCCGCGCCCCGCATCGTGCCAAATCTCATCTACTTACAACAGACATGACGCTGCTTGACAGGAACGGCGCAGCATTCGGTCAGGACGTGCGGCCGCTCAGCATGGGCGCGGCTGCCGTGTTGGGGAGCATGCTCCTTGGCGCGTACGCTGTTCTCTAGGTTCTGAATCCTGATCCTTAAACCACAGTGCTGCGGGACTGTACTGTGGCTGGGACTCTGACCGTTGTGTATATTCGTTTTTGGTTAATGTAACGAGGATTGTGGGTGGTATTTGGGGCGTGGTTGCGGCTAAAGCCTAGGGTCTGGTCTTTCATGGCCTTGCGGAAGACGGTGACTGAAAACCGTTGCTCGAGTATGAGTACGTTCACTCAGCACATGTGGACACACTCACAGACCCACCGAGACCGCAGACGTGGCGACTATTTCATATGCGGTCAATGTGTTCAATGTTGCTGAGCAAGAGCCGCTAGACAATCGATTTTTGAGCGTTCCTGAGCATGTCACCCGCTGCAGATAGTCGTTCTGCACTGTTTGGAGAAGTCATGGGAGAAGGGCAGCCTGAGGAATAAACCCTCAAAAACAGTATGTACTACAAAGCGGCACCTCTATCGGCGTCGTCCCGCACATTGGGGAGTACATACTGGCACATACCGGTGCCCTCAGTTGAGATGTATATGCTTTGGTGCTGGTCAACGACTTCAACGGGCAGGAGAACAGGCAATCTGAATGATCGCGTCAATTGGTCCCTGATGAACCCGACGTGGTATTACGCGTGAGACTGTCGAACCTTGAAATGCCTTCCCGAATCCCCATCGTGTACTAGCTCCGAATCTGGAAGGACCTAGTCTGCTATAGTTCAAGTGAAGTCTATGCCCCTGTATTACACCTACATCGTCAATACCTTCCCCAAGAGAAAGTTCCTCGTTGGACCAATTCCAGATCTTGTCCACCATTGTTGGATCTCCTGAGGACAAAGACAACTGGTAACTATTCGTTTCACAGCGAGATGGCAGCTGAGCCCGTTGAAATCCTGCCTGGCAGTGCCACTTAGCTAGTGTCCTCCTCAATCTTGCTTGGTTGTATTTGGATTGTGGCGAGACTTGGGGAGTGCCGGTAACCGTTATATACTTGCGATACTTATCCAGAGTGACGTTGTCCATGGTATTCGTATGCGTAACTTGTACTGAGAAGTACTGGCAGTGGTACATGCACTGATACAATACGTTAATGTGATGACCGCTATAGTCACCGCGTCTACATCGATGCAGTGCGTGGGCACACTTTTATCTCATCTCCCATCTCGACCGCCATGACCGCCATCGCCGACTCGAAGAAAACCCATTGTGTCGCCCTCCGTGGCGACGCGGTCCTCACAAGTCCTCGATGGAACAAGGGTACTGCGTTCAGCCTAGAGGAACGCAAGGTGTTCGGACTCACAGGGCGCCTACCCTTCCGGGTGAATACGTTGGATGAGCAGTGCGATCGGGCATACGATCAGCTCAAGTCGCGCGACGAGCCCCTCCGGAAGAATACATTCCTCCAGAGCCTCAAGGAACAGAACTGGGTGCTTTACTATGCACTTCTCTCCAGGCACCTAACTGAATTGATCCCAATTATCTATACACCGACCGAGGTACGGCTTGCTTCCCACAGTGACGCTGGCACTGATGTCTCCACGCACAC
The DNA here is from genome assembly GCA_000743315.1 of Lignosus rhinocerotis TM02. NCBI lineage: Eukaryota > Fungi > Basidiomycota > Agaricomycetes > Polyporales > Polyporaceae > Lignosus > Lignosus rhinocerus. The sequence goes on from AXZM01000842.1 coordinate 10,588, forward strand.
CATCGTTGCTATATCACCTCTCAGGCAGATGCCATCGCGAACTACTCGCACCTATTCCGTCGGAGCGAAGGCCTGTACCTCACCTTCCCCACGCGGGACTCAATGGAGGAAGACTTCCTCGAGGAGACAAAAGGCAGGCAGATTGACCTGATTGTCTGCTCGGACGCAGAGCAGATTCTTGGCATCGGCGATCAAGGAGTTGGGGTGAGTGCCACTGAGTGCTCCCTTTCAACTGTACTCGGGATAAGCCTATGTTCGATCATGAACCTGGCGGGCTGACCCGCACTCCCCACGGGTGTAGTGATGTGCAGCCTTGGCGCTGCCGTCGAAATGGGTCATCTCTTGGTGCATATAGTCACCGGTGGTACTACTGTCCGTCGTGATAGGGCTTCAGGTAATCCAGCAGTCTGTCAGACAACATCAATTGAAGTCACTTAGCTCGTTCCCTCCCGGGGACTTCATCAACGACGTCGGCTGACGACGTACTGTCCAACAGGGCATCGGGGTTCGTAATAACTACACGGCGTTTTGAACTTCTCGTTCGCTTGCTCACCTCGAGCTAGATTTCGACGGCAAAGTCCGCAATATACACGTAAGTCGGTTCTGTTTCTGTTTGGAATCCTGGAATGCAGAAAAGATTCGAGCTCTATAGGCTCCTCATAAGGGTTATACTCAGACTGCGTTGACTGCAAGCGTGTGGTGCTTAGTCGCCGCATCCCCGGAAATGCGGTGGTACGACAGCTTCAGTAACATGCTTGCTCATCAGTGAACAAGAAACCGTGGAGACGAGGGCAGTCTCGTTCAAAGCTGGTAGCAACAGTAGAAGCTGCTGAGCACTACATAGAATTGCCCCAGGTTTTACGGACTCGCCCTAGCAGTAGACACATGATCACGCGAAACCTGCTGTTAAGTAACAAGCACGCCCTTCGCGCATTGTTCTCCGGGACACATGATTTCGCGAAACCTGTTGTTAAGTAACAAGCATGCCCTTCGCGCATTGTTCTCCGGAGTGTCTAGTGGAGCTCACAAGTGTCTGCATCTGAAGGATGTGCGGTGGTCCTCAATGAGATAGATTGACCGAGAACCGGCTCTCGATCATGTGCAGAGTCTACAGCTGGCACCTTTCCCGGCCGTTGTCTTTGCCCAAACCGGGTCACATCGGCTGGCAGCACATAACACAATGATTCAGCCCTGGTACACAAGAGGAGATTTCTCTGTGCGCATTCCAGGGTTCCAAATGGACATCCCAGCCAGCATCGATTCCAGGTCATTAATTCTTGGGGTTTGGGGCAGCCTTATCGGCGGTGTAATTCCAGGTCACTAATTCTTGGGGTTTGGGCCCGGGGCAGCCTTATCGGCGGTGTCGATCCTGCCAAGGCCCTCGCTGTGACGCTGGATGTAGGGACAGATAATGACAGTCTGCTTAATGATCGCCTATATGTCGTGCGTGTGCTTCGTGTTTCATGTACGCATCGACCCTGACTGATCTAGCCTTCAGGGATGGCCCCACAAGCGCGTACGCGGCAACGAATATGACGAATTCGTGGACAAGTAAGCTACGCCATGCCATTTTGCGCAGACCCTGGGCGGCTGACTCATCCTGTGGACAGGTTCGTGCAGCTCGTGCGCAAATACCACCCGCATTGTCTCCTCCATCTCGAAGACTTTGGCGTTACCAATGCGAAGCGGTTGCTCGACAAATATCGCGACACACATGCGGTATTCAACGACGACGTGTATGCCTTCCAATTTTTTGACCGTACACCCAGCTAAATTTGACTGCAATGTAGACAAGGAACCGGTGCCGTCACCCTTGCGTGCATCATGTCCGCCGTGGGCGTAACGAAGTCCAAGCTCGCTGACCAGCGGTTCGTCATATTTGGTGCTGGGTCTGCCGGGCTGGGCATAACGCGTCAGCTCCGTGACGGGATGGTCATTATCGACGGTGTGGACAAGGAGTCCGCAAACAAGAGGTTCTATCTCATTGACCGATTCGGGCTCATCAAAGAATCCCTAGGTCAGTCGGCAATCCGGGAAGGCCTGCAAGAGTTCGTGCGCCCCGACTCGGAGTGGGAAGGCGTTCAAGCAAACGCCCGAGGAGAGATAGAACTTCTGGAAGTCGTGCAGAAGGTGAAGCCGACAGTTCTCATCGGGTGCTCGACACAGGCGGGCGCCTTCAGCGAGGATGTCGTAAGGGCTATGGCGGACGGCACAGAACGCCCGATCATCCTCCCGCTGTCTAATCCGAGCAAGCTGCACGAGGTGGTGCCGCAGGACGCGAACGACTGGACGGCCGGGAAGGCGCTGCTCGCAACTGGAAGTCCATTCCCGCCTTGCAAGCAGCCGAACGGCAAAGACTATATGTGGGTGTCCCCTTTTCTCATTCCGTCACTCCCCGCCGGGCGAGGTGCGAGTCGCACGGGATCGCAAGTGGCAGGTGACCAAAACGTGTGTTGTGCTCGTCCTGCGACGGCGCACGGGGAAGACGAAGAAAGAGAAGTAGCATGCTGACCGCCTTGTCCGCCAGTGTCGCAGAATGCAATAGTGAGTCCCCCGATCTGGGGCTTTAGCATGCTTCGTGGTCGAGAACGTCTACTGACGGAGGTATGTATCGCTCAATTCAAAATCTACAATCCTGGATCACCGCCGACACTCTAACATTCATACGTCCAACGTTAAACCTCGACATACACCCATGAACGGGCACACTGGCCGCGCGATCCACCGCATCGCCGACAACACCATATATGCATGTTGGACCCTGACCCCGACTCACACCGCGATCTATCACCGACCCGTGCTTGTATATGGAGCAGACGCGCTCATCTACCCCGGGCTCGGGTTGGGCGCGATGCTGTCCAGGGCACGCACCCTGACAGACACGATGATCATCGCTGGGACGCGGCGGCTCGCGTCGCTTGCCCCCGCGCTGCAAGACCCTGACGATGCGCTGCTCCCCGACTTTGAGGACGCGCCGCGGGTGAATTATGAGGTTGCGGTCGCGGTCATCGAGCAGGCGATCGAGGAGGGCAGTGCGGGGGTGGACTGGAGGAAGGACCAGGTGCGTGAGAAAGTCAGTGAGGCGCAGTGGAAGCCTGTGTATGGGCAGTACGTGTACGACCCAGAGGGCGAGACGTAAGACGGGGATGGGGTAGCCTGTTCGGGCCGTGTTGTGCGCGACATTGTGGATGGAAGGAGGGAGTGAGGGGTGTGAAGGGAGCGAAGAGAAGGTCGGAGCTGTGCAGAGGGAGGTGGTGGACGGATGGCGGATGTCGATTGTGGATGACGGATGGATGGAGGAACGCGTTGATGAGCTCGAACAGAAGCGTCGGGGAAAGAAGAGCAAGGGAAGTAGTGTGTTGTATCTGTAAGTGTTCCATTGCCCCGCTTGGGGGCTGGCCTCTCTTTCGTCCTTGCAAGTGCCCTCCCGGAGCTTATGCTTAGAAGGCAGATGGAGTGTTATTGTTACTTGCGGAGCGCACATACGTATGCTAGTAGTGCGTACGGAAACCCGTCTTCCCGGCACGGACAGAATGTGCCAAGGGAGAATATGCGCTGCGAGCGGCTCCGCCAGGCGCAATGTGACGCGTCCACGGCGTTTCTCGTCCAACGTTGTGGCTATAGAAGAGCCCGCGGGAGGCGCCACAACGGCGCAGTGCGTGTTCTGCAGCACATGCGCAGCACACGCTGTCCGAGGTATGTTCTCAGAACTCCTAGCGGACGCCGAGGAGATTGGGATCCTAGAGCCCGCCACATTGACCTTCCCGGCCCTCAGGCTGCATGGAGGCAGACTGCTCGATCGCAAACCTACGGTGATGAGATATGTTTATGCATTCTAGGCTAGAGAGAGCAAGATGCCGACATCATCTGCGCACGACCCATCTGCCACGCCCGGCGCTGCCTTTATGCGGCATTAGGTTCCTAAATGAACCAGTCATGCCCCATCGGGGCGTGGGTGCAGAGTCAAGAGCCCGATGGATCGATATGGCAGCGTGAATACGACCTGTCTGGAGACCCCGGAGCCGGGGACGGGAGCTATCTGGGATGCGGGTATTGCGGATGCGCGTAGATGACTTGTGTGGTCCTGATGCAGGCGGGCTGTCCCCCCCCTCTCCCGCTGTGCATGTGCATGCGGTCACCGACACGCGGTCGTCCCTGCATGGGCCTGACAGCGCACGAAGCAAGACACCGGTGGCGGCGCGCCTCCCGGCCGTCCATCCCGACGTCGCTCGCAAGCCTGGCAAGGAACGGAACGGCGTGCGTGTGCGGCCTGCGCAATCGTGACTGTACACGTACTCGGAGTGCTAGCGTGCGTGGGGGGCGGCTCGGCAATGTACGCCTGAGTCTCGCTAGGGAGGACGCGGGACGCAGGTGCGGAGATGGCCGACCTACCGCCGGACGCGCATGCGCTTGTACTTACGCTTCGGTGCTTCCTCGAGGACGTCAGCGTGAGTCAGGAAGACGCGAACGACAGTGCTCTTTATGGGCTTCTGGGAGCGGGGCGATCGCTCGCTCGCAGAAGACGTCGTTTCCCCCGGCTGCTGCGGGCGCGCTTTTGCGGCTTCGCACTCGGGGTTTCGGTCTTTTCATTTGACATACGTGGGCAGAGGTGCGGACGTGGGTCCGTTCCGCCGAGGCCGAGGGTGGCAGTGGGGATGTAAATGAACTACAATTGGCAATTATCCTGAAACGCAGGGATGGGTGGTGGTCGTGAATGTCAGGACGGGTCATCGGACGTTGCGCGTGTGGTTGTCATCGTCTCTATCCATCTGCGGGTGACCGTCACCGACGGCAGAGATCCGGAGAGTGACACAAGGCCATTGATATTGTGCATCCAATATCCAGGGACTGCGGAGGCGTGATGCGTGGTGTGTGTGTGTGCCATCGCCGACTCGGACGGGTCAGGATAACCCTCAAGATCGCATGTGTCATAGGTCCTGGCAGTACGTGACTGTTTGATGCGACCATTATGACATGTAACGCGTCCGTGCACCCTACTCAGCAAATGCACTCGTACTGGAATCTTATAGGTGAGGTTGGATATCCGATATAAGAAGGCATTGTACTGAGTATCTTCAAACGTACATGGAGAAATCGTTATACAATAATCAGATCGGGATCAGGATACACATAGGCGAGCAGATGATCGGAGAATCTGCCAGGGCTTCAGTGATCCAGATATTGAATGACTTGCAAGTGAAGTGCCTCTGCTAACCCTCTGTGTCCATTGAGTCAAACCACGCTATCTTTCAATACATCCTCAATGTCTTGCTAGTCCTACAGAGTCTGATCATGAGATGAATTCAAAGGTTCGGGAAGGATGTTCAGAAAATCAGAGAGTAGCGTTATGAAGAAGAAGAAAGAATGGAAGGTAGGAAGCATGGGATTACAGAGTGCCTACAACACATCGGTAAATGTGTGCGCGGAAAAGCAATTGGCAAGTTACGAACTGTGGCAACGGAGGCGAACGAGTCATCGGCCTTCCAAAAGATGGGCTTTTGATTTGTTCTTATTGTATCTGAGACCTGTCCTGCTGCGGGTGTCCATGGATGCCTTGTCAGAAGAGGTCAGAAGGCATATGTATGGAGATGGCCATCGGCGTGGTGGGGTAATGTCTTGATTCTACAGGTCGGTTCTATTGCCTGATTTGATCGGATCTGTTCTCACCGGCAGGGATGCGGACCGTGTAGAACGGACGTTTCTTTTTGTTCTCCCTTTTCGGCGTATGGAAGATAGTGATGTCACGTCCATACGGGTGCGTGGATGTGGCTCAGTGTGCTCGAGTACGCCGCGGGGCCTTGCAGGGATGGACCCACAAGAACCCACAGCGTCGGCGGAGGATCAAGGACGGCGACGGAGGGATTTTAGACTTTGGACTCGGTGGCCGGTAGAAGCCGGGGGATCGGAGAGTGGAAGACCCGAATATGGACAAGAGGGCGGCGAGCGAGATCCGCGGCACGATTGGCTGGGAGACGCCGAGGCGTGACGCTTGATCATGAATGTCATCGCTTCTGGGCGTTCGTCCTCTCTTTGCCTCCTTCCACTATAAATCTCATGCCCGTCCCGTATATAAGCCCCGTCCCTTCCTCTACCTCTTTTGCGACCCCTCCTCCTCCCCCTTCCCGACTCCCTCGACGTCCTCCATAGCTCTTTGTTGTCTAGCCAATCATGGGTTATCTCGGGTTCATATTCGGGTCGGTCCCTAAGGTGTGTGAGCCTCTTGTCACGGGCAGGGTCTGTGTCGCTTGCACCATGTTGCAAACAAGGTGTTGGGACTCAATAGGATCATCTGCTTTGTCAAGAATGCAGAAGTTTGTACTAATATCTCGCCTTCATCCAGCCTACCACACACACCGTCGAAGCCGACTTGACGACTCTTTACGCCCCCAAGAAACCCATCGTTCGCTCGCCCAAGCCACCATCCGTCCCGGTGCCCATGGAGATCATCATGACAATCCTCGAGGCCGCATACGACGACCAGGAAGAAGCATCGTACAACGCGTTTCTCAAGAACACTGCTCTCGTCTGCAAAGCTTGGTCATTCATCTCACAGAAGCTCCTCTTCCGTAACGTCACTCTCAGCACCCAGACTGCGTACATCGCTTTCCAAGAAGCCGTCGATCGTGCGACTCCGCACGGCCGCATGCTCGGTGATGCTGTGGTCCGGATGAAGGTCGTCCTCGACCAGAACCAGCCCTACCGCCTCTCCCACCGGTCGTTCGCACGCGCTGTTTCCCTCTGTCCCAACCTCTACGAGCTCAGCGTCTCTCTATACGGCGAAGGTGCCCCTGGGTTGGATATTGTTGGCGCCCCCGATGCCTCGCGCATGCAGCGTTCGGCACCTTCCTTCGACGAACGCACACTGGCTGTCCTCCGGTCTGGACCCCAGATCTCAGCGCTCCAGTTCAGCAACTGGTCCGACAACAGCCATTCGCTGCTCCAGCTTCTCGACGTCTGGCCCTCCCTCACTTCGCTCGATATTAGCGGTACGACCCCACAGCTCCCTAGCTACACCGTGGAACCTTTCCCATGCGCTCTTCGGGAGCTGCGTACGAACTTCCAGGCCTCCCCCTCTGTCGAATTTATGCGTTGGCTTCTGCATAGTTCTACCGGGAGCCTGCGAGTGGTCGACCTCGCGCGAGAGCCGACGCCCGATATGCTGGAGTACCTGGTATCAGAGCACGGTCCCACGCTCCAATCGCTCGGGCTTCCGACATGCGGTACCCATGAGGGTGCTGCCGCTGTCCGGAGATGTACGGAGCTGCGGGAGCTCAAGATCGAGAGCGCCTGGGCTTCCCCCATGCTCTACAAGGGCCTCCCTCACGGTCTGCAGCATCTCGCGTTCGGCGTCGATGCCGATACACCCCTCCAGCCGGTCATCCAAGCGATCAAGAGGAGTGGGGACTTGCGCGCCGTGACCATACAGGTCTGGCATGGGGGCGAGAGACATCCTCTGCTCGCTGTCGTCAAAATCGCATGCGCTGTCAAAGGCGTCGAGCTTAGGTTGACGAACGACATCCCGGCGTTCCGGGCCATTACGGTGAGTGGCTTGTTGGGATGTCTACGGGCGTATCGCTGACGGTACGTTGTGTAATTGCAGCGTGGAGACCCTGTCCCCACTGCGACGTATCCCCGCACACGGTCACTCGACAACATCCTCTACATGGCTTCACGCGCTACTATGAACGCCCCTACGACTACCATCTGAGCTCCGATTTAGGATATTGATTATTCTCGTGCATCATGCGCTTAATCACACACCCCCACTGTACTCCGTGTCCCCCGAATCAGACATTCTCGCATGTGCTCTATTTGTACCACCCAATCCCGCATCGATATCACTCTCACGTCTCGGCCCCACACAGAAAATGACGACCAACTCATGACCTTCACTTTCTACACTCATCGCCCCAGGCCTATTGTTCGCTTCTTGTTTACACCTTAAGCTATTTCCTGCACATATTCCCCGTTGCTATTGTTCTCCTTTCTCGCTTTTCTCGGCAGGATCTCGTATCGAGCGCGCATCGGATCGGGTTCGGAAGTCCGGGGACTCGTCTCGCAAGTACTCACTACATGGAAAGCTACTACTATCGACATCGGAACGACTAATACATTGTCTCGCTCGCTCGCGCCTCACTATCGACATCGGAACGACCAATAGATTGTCTCGCTCGCTCGCGCCTCGCTCCCCTTCGTCTGCCGCCTCACCGTACGTCGTTCGTCATTCAGTTGCTCTCGTGGCTGGTGGCCGGTGGCTCGTCAACGCTATTCGCGCGCTGTCACCGGTCACGACTTATTGGTCGCTCGTCGGCCGGTGAAGCTGCAGGCCCTCGCACATGCAAGTATTACCATCTCCCATAATCGACCCGCGCCGCTCCCACCCCATCCCTCCATCCGTTGTTCGGGTTCGTGCGCCGGCCTCCTTCTTCCCCCTTCCTTCGGCCGGTCGTCAGTACTTCAATTTCAGTTCCGGAGATATCCTTCGCCCATCGTCCCCTCTCCCTCCCCTCTACGGAAGCCCGACGAGCGGACATGGCCCGATCACGCACGACCCACGCACCGTGCATGCGCATGTCAAATTGCGCCTTTCTAGACCTCTTTATCATACACCCCAACGAGCAACTTATCATAATAGTACGGTAACGACGCGCGTTGGCGCTCTAATGATCTCCTGGCGCGGAGGCGTTCTCCGGGAGAGCATCGGGGTCGGCGATCCTTATGGCGAATTTGGGAAGCGGCGGGGGGCGGCCGGGGTTCGTGCCTTGGGAACGAGCCTTGAGCTTTGAGTTTCCCGGTCTTCAGGTCACGCATACTCATCGCGACTCCGGGGAGATGGGATTGAGGAGAGGGGGGGAGGGGGATGTGGAGGGAGAATATGTGGAAGAGGAGTTTGTCGAGGGCGGCAGTGCCTGTTCTTCGTTCTCTCGTTAGTTCGGATTTGTGCAGTCGTTCGTTCGCTCAACGTGACTATCGTAACCCCTTGTGCATGGATGGTATCGGTCTTATGGCATCGGGCGCGTAACGGTCCTTGTACATGTGCAGTTCAAACGTTCACATCGTAGTCCAGTTCGCAATTGTGCGCCATTACGGTCATTCCGGACTTCTCCCGTGTGAGACTTCAGGCTGCGTCACCGTCTGCCGTATGCAAGTCCGGGAGGATTGGGTACACAGACGTCTAGGCCGTCTGTAGTTAGAGTTGGGAAGTAGTCAGACGACCGGGTATGCCGCAGAACTCGACGAGGGCGTCCACCGTTAACGTTCGGGGGTGCATGGAGCCCGAGGATCTCGCTAGGAAGCACCGTCGTGCTATGTCCTCGCGTACGGTCCTGATGCAATAGCACGGGCATGAGCAGTGTGAGCTCAGCCTGCGGTAGGGCGTCACGCGTCAGGGACATAGTCGCATTGGGCCCGCTTGACCACATGCACCAGAGGTCGTTCGTGCCTGATGAGCCGTGCGCTACAAAGTATGGTATGAGAGACGGCGTTTCGAGCAGGTTCCTAGAAAGAAAGGACAAAAAGCCTCTCGGGCAATCGTGGGGGAGGACGCCTTCGTCTTGATGCCGTCCCAGTCGAGATCTAGGCACGATAGCACATACCGTTGATTTCGGGCTCTTCCCTACATACCACTCGCCAGTACTAGTAAGGGTCTCCCAGGCCTCAGGCCTCAGGCATCAAGCTGAGAACGCGATCGATCTGCAAGTGAAGCCCGCGGTCATGGTCGAGGTCTGGCCGCTAGGCTCAGATTCGGAGCACCGTCTCACTGCCATGATTAGCACCAAAGCAGCAATTGGCCCGCCCTCGTTGTTCTGGGCCTCCGCCACAGGTATACTCGTGCTCGGGTTTGAGAGATCTCGGGAGAAGACTCACTCGGGTTCCCACAAAATCGGTTGCCAGCTGAACGGTGTCCGGAGTCGACGTCCGATTCGGTCAACTATGTATGGGCGTCTAACTAACCCAGCCAATTACTTCCACCTACCTACTCTGCGCACCTTCTGCGATGAGCTGAACTTTGGATGCATGGGGACCATGCGGTCCAGCTGGCTTCCAAGACGTACAATTACGGTGTCGACTGACTGATCAGGATCAGAAGCTCTTGTCTCGTCATATGCACGGGTTTTGACCGTCCATTCAAGGTTCCTTGTTCGATACATCGTCCTCCGAGTCCACCTGCTTGCTGCCCGGCATCCTGCGTGACCCGCGCACTATCTGTTCCATGTCCGGGGACTCAGGAATGATATAGATCAATGCGTGATCGCGGTGTGCTCGGTCGTCAGGCGATCGCGCTGCAGCCCGCTGAAGAAGGGGCATCAGCCGGTGAGTAGTCCGGTCACTCACCGCCTTGTCATGTTGACAGTTTCCAATGTTCGGAGGAGCTGATGGTCGTTGACGGCCCATCTCCAGCTGTCCGGATCGCAGTCGGCGGAGCAGACGCGAAATTCATGCACACAGCCATACTAGGACAGGAGATGGTCGCCTGATGCAGAGTAGAGACAGCATGTATGGTGTACTGTGATTTATTCGGTCACAGCTCTGCGTCCTGGCTTCGCCGCCAATGTCGACTCGGACGCATAACGGCACAGCTTGGGCCCGTCCACTCGCCAAGCTGCTGACTGATGAGCTGACCCGCTGGGCGTGCCGTACGTGCCCCGGGTACGGAGAAGAGAAGGTGGCCAAGTACACGGTGCAAATTCATGTTGGATAACCTGCAGACGCAGGGAAGCAGCTCGTTTGGTCACGCGGAAGAGCCGGTGTACGTACACGCGCGCTTCCGCCCTGGGTCCGCCTTCACGAACCGCTGGGTGTCGTAAGCTGTCCATCATGCTTTGACCGCGTCATATAGCCTGATTGTGGATGACATCTATGGGATACTGTCGATGTTCTTGTGTTTCCGCTCGTGGTGGCGACTTCTCTCCTGCCTCGAGGCTCCGACTCCGCCTCCAGGGAGTGGTTCATGACGCTACCAGATGGAACAACCCAAGACAGTCAGGTGCGTTGACGTTCTGCCGTGACTCGCAATCAGTCTATGGCGGAGTGGAACCGTTGTGCTTTCATCTGGTTGTTAATCTTGTTATACGCTATCGCTGCCATAGGTGACAGTGGTAGTCAAGGAGAACCCGCAGCATGAAAGTTAGTTAGAATCAAGGTTTGATGTTCTTCCGTGAAGCGTTCTTTGTGCTTGAGGTTCAGCTCACAGTGACCATCATATGCGGAGTTGCTCATCCATGACACCCACAAACAAGCCTGCCTACATGGTACGGGTTTCCTCTATAGCCGTCTGGTGATTGATCTGATCCTATGTCACACATTGTACCTAGATCTGTCCTATTCGTGCCAGGTATCATCTTTAAGAGATGTGGGTGTTCGGGAGTAATGCGTTCCCATACTATTACCTGCGCTGCGATCAAATGCGGACGCAGCCTTCGCTTTGCAACCCCTGCGGTGCAGCAGAGGTTGCCGCGCAATTACCTCCGTTTTCCAGTACAAAACCTGCGGACATCCAAAAGGTCTTCGCTTTACGCTCTTCGACTTCCGCCCTTTCTTCACCTTCTACAGCCCGGCGCTGATTCACTTCTTTTCCTTCCATCATGTACGTTAACGTCCTTGCCACTTTGGCTCTCATGGTCTTCGGCGTGCAAGCAGCGCCGATGAAGCGTGACGATAGTAAGTCGCCGAGTGCCTGAGTTCCTCTCAATGATGAAGACACGCTCTAACGCCTCTTCGTTCGATGCAGCCCCGAAGGTCTCGATTCCTAACTGTGAGTATGTACCTGTGCCTTGGAATGCAAACTTGACATGGGACGTACGCTGCAGTGGGAGATGTGAACGCGACATACATTCCTCAGTGGAGTGCGGCTGGAGTGAACCTGGGTGCGTTGCCATGAAGTAGCGATTCTAGAACGTTGTTGAGTTATTTCCTGTTAGACCCCGCGCAGACTCCTGACCCCAGTAGCCTCCTCTCGTTTATGCAGGCGAACACGCAGCAGGTTGTGTCAGCTAGTGAGCACAACTTCTCCCTCGAGTCTGCATTCTACCGCTGACATGACGACCGATAGTCGGTACTAAGACGGTCATGGATATCGAAGGTACGCCCCCTATTCCCTCAGCTTCCAGTCGGACAGCCAGTGTGACCGCACTCCGATGATCTAGCCGCGCTTGTGTTCGCGCAGGTAACGTCTGCACTTGGTTCATCTCCATCAGACGTCTCCGTGTTCCAACAAGGTGAAGAGTCCTATTCTCTCCTTCGCTACCCGGACTACTAGGTTCAGTCTTCTCGTTCTCGTAATCTTACGCAACTTCACGCAGTGGTCAGCACCACGCCCGTAGTCGTCGTCTCCTCCATCAATGGCCCTGCGATCACCATTGCCACAGGTACAGCTGGAGGCTCAGAGACGACCTTCGCAGGTCATGTCTTCACAGCGGCTCCTCCCCCTTCCCCAAACACAAAGTGAGCGCTCCTCCCGCAGCACCCCATCCCCATCACCGTCTCCGTCCCCGTCCCCGTCTCCACCTCCGCTTCAATCTCCTTCAGTCCAGTCTGCTGACATAAATTCATTCGTCACATTACGTTCGCAGCCACGCCGCCTCGGGATTGCGACTTCCCGGGCCCCTGTTCGCGGGGGGTATCGCAGCTGCTGGGAGCGCACTCCTTGGGGCTCTTGCGGTGATATGATCCACAAGATGGCGTGCATGTGGCCCAAGAGCTATGGACAGAAGCGGCGCGCATCTCGCCGGGAGTGGAATAGAACGGAACCGTCGACCTCAAGCTGAGGCTCTTGTCTTGTACGAGCTGGTGCATCCCCACGACCATATGGTGAACGAGGCACGCTCAGCCACTACCCAGTGCTCCACCATCATTATCATCCTACTTCCAGAGCGCCTTGTGCCGCTGCGCAGATTGTGCGTTGGTTTGTGCTAGCGGGATGGTGGACGCTGACCTGCCAAATGATAATGAATGACGAGTGCGTTTTCCCGCTTACCGCCCACTGATCCGAGACGTTTGTGGATGATTGAGCGGGTCTGGAGGATAATGGCAACTCTTGAAATGACGGCCTAGTCCTCGGAGATCCGCAAGTATTGAGGGTGGAGTAGACGAAGGAGGTCTGATCCGGGCCGATCCCTTCCGATACTCTCTGAAAGGTGGACCTGCAACGCCCTCTCATATCTACATACCCTAGATGAGGATATCAGGGTGACAAGAGCGCGCTTTGTCAACACTCAAAATGCGTGGCGATTGGGTCGTTCAGTGCTTATGCTACTGTACAAATGCATATATTTCACCTCCCCTCTGTTTGTGTTCTTCTAGTCGTTGCATCTATTGGACTGCTTTTTAGTTTCGTGATTGAAAACTCCGACTCAGCGTGCCGCCGTGCCCCTTCCTAGAGGGTCATCCATTTATAGTAGTCATCCAATACGTTTTACTTTTCCTTTGTAGCATGATGGCCGTGCCGCTTCCTAGAGAGTCATCCATTTATAGTAGTAGTAGTCATCCAATACGTTGAACTTTTCCTTTGTAGCATGATGGCGCAACACGAGTGCTCTGAGGTTCTCAAGACCAGTTCCCTCGTCAAGGCATCTGCGGTCAAGGTAATGCACAGTAAGCTATACCCAACTTCCCACCTTCTCATATGAGACTGGCGACGGAAAGTAGGGATGAACGCATAGGCTGCATGCCCGCACATGAGAAAGGAACGGAAGGTATGATGACCCGGGACTTCCTTTGTAATGCAAGGGGACTTGTGAAAACAGTACTCGCGGTGGCGACCGGGTGGGGGTAACGGGAGGGTGACAATGAAGGTGCAATATAACGACGCTGCTTGTGCGAAGGTTGGAAAGTGTGATCGGGAGTGCGTGCCCAGCTTCCATGTGAACGGTCGGTGACTGTGGACGCCTCCTTGTGGCACTTGAGCGCGGCGGCCCAACGGCGCGAGGGTTTTCGCCATTCATTAGTGCGAAAATAGTCAAACTGTTGAAATTAGGTAGTGGTAGGCTGCAGTCATCAGATAATCTACACGCAGACCATCAGAAACCTATGCTCTTCTTGCTCTCGGTGAGAATACTTTGATTCTCTTTTGGATGTCCTCCGATCACTGCTCCTTCTTTCCAATCTCCACCAATGTGTTCCTCATGACATCCGCAAATACGTGCCTGCCCGGTTTGTAACTTTCCACACTATTGGTGTACGTATTTGCCCTCGATCCTCTGCGTGTGTTTGTCAAACTTGCCACTCTTCCTCCCAATGATCACGTCCGCAATCTCGCGCGCTCGCCGGGGGTAGCGCGCTGCCTACGGTGAGGAGGGCGTTGGTGTATTCGGGGGCGTCGACGTGAGGACTGTTGAAAGAGTTGGCTTTACGAGCTCATGGCTAGACTTACGCAGCAGACTTGTTCCCCCACTGTCCGATGCCGAGTCAGTGGACGCGGCATCCGAAGTCATGACAGTCTCATCAGAGGGAGAGGATGACCTGGGGGACACCAGTACTGAAGATATGTCGTGCCCATCAGTAGAGTAGATGGGACACATCAACGGGTACTCACGTCAATGCCTCGTGATAGGAACCACTCCCTCCATGGTTGACCGAACCGACCATCTTACCCATCCTCAAGACGGCCGCACGCGGCAAAGACATTAGTAGCGTCGCTTTCTTCGAGTGGGAGATGCGATCCCAAGACGATCAAAACTTTTTGTCTTCCAGAGGTGCTGATCCACGCATATCGCTTGGGATTAACATCCTCCAACGGCAAGGAGTTCTGGAGTATCGGACCACAAGGAATCACGACGCACAGGACCGGCGCAACCCGTGGCTGAAACATTGGGAGGGGTCCAGGGTACCCGGAGTCGTTGCGGACGATCGAAGAGCACGGCATAGAACGGGATGACTGTGTAGAAGAAGGCATTCGGAGAGGGGATGCCAGAGAAGCGGCCATCGGTATCCAATGTTGGTGCTGGGATTCGTGTATATATCGGCCGTCCGAGGTTTGAATGGGGGATGTTGAACTTACATAGGGTGGGTGAAGATTCGTTCACCTTGTTCGGGGCCTGAGTTATCTTTGAGCGTGTTGGGACTGCACTAGATGTGTGTCTGGTGTTTTATCTTCACTAGCGCGTCGCGGGCTTGCCCGAGCAACGGATCGACAACCACGAAGGTTGGTTTGAGCTCGTCGATCAGTGCTTCGACTGACTGTCACCGAGGGCAACCCCTCATGTTGCAGGGCGAGATGGACAACGGCTATCATTCTCTTCACGGCAAAAACCAGGTGAAGTGGTCACAAAGTCGTGTATTTCGACAGGATCGATGATGACTCGCTAATACACATGCTCACGGTACCGCTCCTGACCACCCACCTCGCATATTGCCTGTGGATTTGTGGTAAGTGGCGACACCACGGCCGTGAATAAGCCAGAAAGTGACGCCATCCGGAACACGAGGACGCAGGGATTCATAACTGGATATGTAAATCCCTACTTCTTACTCGTGATGTCCCTTCAGTGAAGCAATAACGGCGAGGTGCACGTTACCTTACCCATGTTCGGGACTGGTAAGTCGCATCAATAGCGAGGACTGCTCATATGAGCAGTGAGGTGATCTTCTAACCAGGTGAGACATAAGACTCTTGGCTTTCCCATGATACTATGGCGGTGAGCGAGGAGTACTACCGTGAGCACTGTTGGAGGCGGTGGGACAATGTCGACCATATCGACACTTGCCAACAAGGAACACTCCCACCTTTATACGTAACTCCGACGCAACACTACCTTCATGTCTTGACAGGATTACACGTGTTTGAGATTGGGTGTGTCGGTCGATGTGGATGATACTTGCACCGGATCGCACTTGATAGGAAGCCGATGGCGGAATCTGAAGGTGCAGAGTACTTCTCGACCAAAAGGAGGCGTATCCACTGCAGGTTACGCTTGAAAATTTAAGAGGCTGATTAGCCAAAGACAATAGGTACCTCAAGTTGATGCGTTTGGCTTGGACGAGGCGATAGCAATTGCGGCCTAGATGCACATATGTGCATGAGGATTGGGGCCTTATTGGCACCAATATGACATCGTATAAACTGTGTCAAGAAGTCAGGAGTCAGCCAGCATGACGCACTGTGTATACTTATACCAAGCCAAGAGGGCAGACATAGTTGTGTAGACTCAGTACTCTCGGTAGGGATCAAGTTGGTATCCATCAGTGATGCATTCTTTGCATGTCATGAAGACGTACCCGACAAATCTGTAAAACCTGTGAGCAGCCGAGATACATACTCCTGAGAGCTAACAGGCCCTAGCGTGATCTGTGTCCCACGTAACCGCTCATAATCTTCTGGTCCAGCCCGATCACAGATGCGTCCTGAGTTGTAGCCAATGGGCGAGATATTCATAGCATTTGGACGATTTCGCTTCACAAAGTTCTGTGTTACGGGGCGAGACATTCTGATGCTGGCACAGTGAGTATATGTTACGACCATTCTGCAGTGGCAGTTGCCCTTCAGCCATGAGTTGAGTTTGGTAATATCACAAGCCAAGCCTAAGAGTCACAACTCGATGAGACCTGAGATACTTTGGTGGACGTAATGAACTCTGGCGAAGAGCCTCTAAGAACTCATTTCTACGCCACAATCACAACATGAGCAAATACTGCCTTAGAGGAGCCACTGGTACCACAGCCTTCATGTCCCTCAGGTTTACCAGAGACACCCAGCCCCATCCCATGAATGATGTCCAAGTCTTCGCTCTCGTCGGTCGTCTCTCATCTCGTCCGCGCGCAGATGGGCTCTGCCGTTGCGCCCACAATAACCGATGACGACCTGGACCGCCACGTCGCCGAGCTCATCCTTAGAGAGGCCAAACAGAAGGCAGAAAGATACGGGAAAGATGGTTTCCGCGCATACCTTGCACGATCGTGCGTCATTATCTTGAATATCCTGCAGAGTGTATACTCAATGCATGTTACAGCATGGACAACAATGCGCCCAAGACGAACAAGCGCTTCCTGTCCTCTATCATCCGGAGCACAGATGACCACAACAAGAGCATTCTGCGCGCACAAGCGCTTGCGGCGCAGGAAGCCCGAATAGAGAGAGACGAGCAGGAGAGGAGAGAAAGGAGGGCAAGGGCAGAAGAGGCGGTGGAGGCAGAACGACTGAGAAGGCGGAGACGTGACGAGAGAGATGATTGGGCCGACAATTGGGATAGGGAGCGCAAGTGTGACCGGAAGAGGAGGGAGAGGAGCTGGGAGAAGGAAGACCGCCATGATGATGGAGAGAAGAGGGTCGAGAAGAAGGAACGACGACACAGACGTTCTCGTTCGCCGGACGAGAGGAGGAGCAGGCATCATCGAAGGTCACGGCCCTCACGTTCGCGGAGTAACCACAGGCATTCGAGGCGCGAGGACGACGAGGATCGTGATTACAGAAGACATCGACGGACTGATAGGAATCACAGTTGTTCTTTTGATCGAAACGCCGACGAACCACGTAGGCGGAGGAGACGTGAGCGCAGCATAGACCGGTCTCGTTGTCGCCAACAAGTAAATCAGTCACCCTCGAGTCCTCGTCGCTCGCCATCGCAAGGTAGCGATCACTCACGGCATAGAAGCAAACGAAGCTCGCGCAGTCGTTCTCCGTTCCCTTCCGGTTCAGAAGGAGGGAGGGACTCTTCGGGGGATACCGATCGGGAGAACCCCAGGGCACAGGACATCCAGGATACCAAGGATACGCTCTCACGCGAAGATGAACTTCGGGCTACGCTCAAGCGCAAGGCGAAGTCCACAGTGACCGACCGTTCGCCCTCACCACATTCTGTCCGCGATCGCTCTCCGGAGCGTACACGCAAAGCCTCACGACGCACCACAAGCCGATCTCGCACCCCAGAACACACTCCCAAACCTTCGCACAAGAAGCGTCGTCGCACCGCATCTTCATCGTCACGCTCTCGAAGCCGTTCTCCCTCACTCGCTCGCGACCGCGAACGCCGTCGTCACAAGTCCTCTCGTCTCACTGTGACAGCCCCGCCCAAGCCCGGGTCATCATCATCCCACACCCTTCATTCTTCTCGCACCCCTTCCCGCTCACATTCGCGGTCACGCTCTCTATCCATCGGTCCCTCCCCTGTGGCACCCGCTGCGAATGTGCCATCAAAGATGGATAAGTACTTCGAGTCTTCATACGACCCACGATTTGACGTGGCCCCTCTCACGATGCCGACCGTGCCTGCGACGGGACTCATCAGTGACGCTGAATTCGAAGGGTGGGATGCGATGCTTGAGATCATAAAGCTGCGGCGGCAAGACAAAGAGGACAAGAAAGCGATGGAGCGCTGGGGACTCTCGAAGGAGAACGATAGGTCGACCGAGAAGAAAGCGGGGGAGGTCAGCGCGCTGGATATCCAGTACAAGAAGCGGGGTTCGGTGCGGGAGTGGGACTTGGGCAAGGACGGGTTTTGATTGGCCACCGGAGATCTCTTAGATGGAGTCGTGTTTGGTTGGATTATTTTTGGTCCGTCGGGCACTATCATGCTACACCGATAATTTATACATCATCTGTACTTTAGAGCATGCTATCAGTCATTTGGTTCCTTCACCTAATGTAGTAGATCAATTCAGTCCGTTTGTGACTCTACATCGCCATGGAAAGATCATGATATTCCCCTTATGCTACTATATACGACATACTAACAGAGACATGCTCGTATATTATCAGCTGTTTGATTTCGCTGCCTCGAAGGTCATCAGAGGCATTGATGAATGGTTTTAGGAGCTTCCTGCGCAAGCATTGCAGTGTTTAGATAGTACATACGGCTCTGCGACCGGGCCGGGAGCCGTTTGGGGTACTGCCGTCGGGCAAAGGTGCTCGGCGCTGCCAGCACTCCGTTGGTTAACTTGTTCAAGGTCACCTACCGCCAGCAGCAGTTCTAGTAACGGGTATACACTCTCACTCCACTTGTTACTCGCACTTGTCACTTATGGTGTGTTTTCTCATATCGTATGATTCTTGGTAAACAACATGATAACGTGGTGCGAGGCATCCGGTGGCAGGACGTTCCCCGAAGCATACGAGGAGAGATTGGCAGTGGGAGAAGCGGCCGAACCACACTATGTCTCGCTACGGCGGGTCCTTACTCTGTGACCTTTGCTCGACGACCACCATGTCTTACGCAGGTCGATTCTAACGAACTAGCGATCGACTGATCTATATCACTGGCCCGGCTGCGTACTTCCGATGTGCGCGTCTGCTCCCTTGGCTACGTCCCACATCTCTGCGGTCTGCCTGCCCTGCCGACGTCCCGCTCAACAGTGCCGTTATCCTACTAACATAGGCTGTACGTGCTTGGACCGCCTTGATGCTTATAAGATGTTCCACGTTGAAGTTCGTGGCCCTCATCCT
Source organism: Lignosus rhinocerotis TM02 (assembly GCA_000743315.1). Lineage (NCBI taxonomy): Eukaryota > Fungi > Basidiomycota > Agaricomycetes > Polyporales > Polyporaceae > Lignosus > Lignosus rhinocerus. Next base: position 29,963 of record AXZM01000842.1, read on the forward strand.
CCGCTCTTTTTGAGGACACTCCATCTTTTTCGCACCTAGGGCTGGCCCTCCTTTCGTCACTTCGCCATGTACTCCTGGTTCCTTGAACTTGCTGCGGTCTCTATCTTTCCCCTTCTGGCGTCTGCTGCCCCACTGAGCATTGATGTCGGTAAGCAGCTTGGCGTTTGCGGACGGATACATTCTATCCTTTAACCTCGCACACAGTCACTCTTCCCATCCCGACACAGCTCGGGTTTCCCGGACCTAGCACTACCGTCACCCTCACCGAAGCAGTATCATTTGTGAACGAACGTTCCGCAGATATTGCATCTATGGGTGAGCACCCGTCCAGTCATCCCTGGGTACCTTCACCAACTTAGCCTATAACTAGTTGGAACGCCGGTCTTATTGGACATCGAAGGTGATTTCATTGGTATAATAGGTAGAGACATTTCATATATATGTCAACCATGATCTTGCAGCAACACTTGGTCTCCTTGAGGCCTCAAACGCCATTGGCACAGCAACGCAACTGACTGCCTTTATTACTGGTCTGTTTTGCAATCTGAAATGGATAGATTTGGAACCATTGACTTTCATGCTTTGCAGATGTCAGCTCGACGCCAATCGTGCAAGTGTCGTCAATCGGCGGGGAAGCATTCACTCTCGCCACGGGAACCGTCGGCGATAAGACGACCTTCGGAGGTCAGGTATTCACCGCAGCGCCTCAAAAGCGAGTATCCCTCGAATACGCTTATGCTGTGGTCACTCATCCGTCTATGCCTATAGCAACGGCGCAGCTAACGAGAACTCAGCTGGCGGCAACAGCGCTGCAGGTAATTGGCTCTTTAACTCTGATTGACGTACATGTCTGATCTAACACACTCCTGTGCATCTCCGGCAGCGCCGACAACCTCAGACGGGGGGTCCTCACAGTCTCCAACTGCAGCTGCTATAAACACACCCTCTGCGGCTGCGGACAAGTAAGTCATCATCTATTCAATATCACCGCTCCTACCGATGTGCATGTGTCCACAGCGTCAACACTAACGGCGCGGGCGATGTCGTGGTCCCGAGATCATTGTTCGTTGGTGCAGCTGCGATGCTGGGAAGCATGGCTGCGGGCGCGATAGCTGTTCTCTAGTTACATTCAACTGTCCTCCGCATTGCTTGTGAGCAGGACTACCACGCACCTGATATCTCTACTGTCCCCCTCTAGAACGGGCTCATAACAGAACATATCTGAGATCACAACAAGATATATTGCGTTCGCTGTCTAAGATGGGTTACGTGTACCCTGCTGCTGTGATTCTTCCAGCACCCACCCGTGACGAGCTCGGAAACCCGGGTGTGCAACGGTAGCCCTGTTCCCGTGAACATTCTACCTAAGGTTTTCAACGAGTCATAAATCTACTCATCGGTTAGCTCGTCCACGTTGGGGCAGCACCTGCTGCTTACTCCCTCTCTTGCTCGGACCAATCTACAGCCATTACAGCCATTAAATCCCTGAGCATGCCTCTGCATGTAAAATAGACGGCATGTGTTTCTAAGCAAGCGAACTCGTCAGTCGAGTGCCGCATAGTGTACTCCCAGAGCTCCCTTGACAATGAACGTCGTTTCTTCCTTCTCCGCGAGGATGCCATGTATCGTACAATTGCAACGATCAAGTCATGCCTTCAGAATTGATAATAAGAAACCGCTATACCTGCTTCGCAGACATGACAGGGCTGGCAAGAGATGCGAGTAACATGGAGGTGTGATATCACTCTTTGCACGCCATGCCCACTTCGAGCGGGGGTCCTTCTATTCTGGGTCACAACCAAGGGTGACATTGAGGGTCATCAGTAATCGTCCAGAGATCTTAATGCTGAACAGCGAGGTTAGCAACAGTGGACGATCATGAGGGACATCATAACTCAGTACTCACCACTAGTCATACACCGAGGCATGCGATACACATGTACAGAGATCTTCACCCTTTACTTCACCGCCTTGTATCATGCAGCAGTCGCGCGCTGCTTCAGACCCTCTCTAACGAGCAAACACGCCGACAAATCCAGGCCCTCATCGGCCAGACTCCTCTCCAGCCTATCAAGGACAGCATCCGGGAGTCGTCCCAACGCCTTGATCCGCGCCTCGTCGCTGATACCAACTTGCCGCAATGCCTTCGCGAACTTGGTCGACAGTCCCATGTCCTTGAGCAAACGTTCTACGGGATCGTCGGGTGGTGGCGCCACGACGTCTTTGCGCTTTTTCGCCGATCCTGGACCCCTGCGAGTCCCTGTGGACTTGCCTGAGTGCGAGGGGGAGCTCCGGTGAGGCACACCAGCTGAGAGTTTTGAGACCGGTCCCTTGATTGTTCTCGCTTTGCCGCCCGTGTGGCTGGGTGTATGTTCGGATTGACGCCAGGTCGGAACGGTTTGCACAATGGTGCGATGAGCAATTCCATTGAGATGGGTGACTAAGTTCCTGAGCGTAGGGCCAGGCCCTGCGCAAATAATCTGGACAGGCAGTTGGTCAGCAGGAACGTTTACGATAGCTCAACGATGCGAGTACCTTGTCTGGGTCGCAATCGAGGCATTTAACGCCCCATCGCAGCTTTCCGTGGAGATCAAGATAGAATACCGGCAATTTTAGGCCAGGATCGTGGGTCTGTAGATCAGCGATTGCCTTCTCGAGCCAATGCGGCGCCTGACGAAACTCTTGAGGTGAGCACTTCACTATTTCGTTCAGCTGTTGGTCACGTACTTTGGGCTGATTCTCAGGCTCCGGTTGCATCTGTTGTTGCATAATCTTATCTCCCGCGCTAGCAGATCCGACAGTCTCCGCTGCCCGAATATGCTCATGCTGCGGTCCAGCATGTTTCCTCGAGAGTCCCGTAGCACCTTGCATCGAGTTCTTCGTGCATTCGACTGCTTTCTTCCTAGCGTGAAGCGGTATGACGACTGCTTCCATGAATGTACGGGGAGGATGCCGATGGGGGCGTTGGAGCTTGTCCTGTGTCTCAGGTAGATCCTCCGAGTCCGAATCCGAAGAGATGTACGTGATGTCGGGCGTAGACTTGTTGCTTTCCAAGTTGTAATATGTCCATGATGCAAGATGCGGACGTTTCGCGCGCGGTGGGGCGCAATTAGAGACAGATGTGCTGGCATCTTGAACGTCGGAAGCCGATATCAGAACAAGTCATGTCCTGGCATTCCCGTACTCACATAGCGCTCTCTTCGTGCGTAACCGGGCAGACTTCCGAGGGTTAGATGTCTCTCCCCTGCCTTCCGCATCCTCCATCATCACGCTGTCGAGCCGTCTCCTGTGTTGAGGAGGGAATGTGCCGGTGTAGATGCCTTCCTCCGGGTCTTCAAGACCTGGAGCGGCTGATAAGCTCTCTCGAACGTCCTTCGATCCAGAGATGCGCTCCATTTGGTGGTCATCTTCGACGTCTGAGCTGAAGAGGTATATAACATTGAGAGCATCATTACTTGACGCCGAACACCGTAGCCTGGACATCTTCAGGAGCTGGAGAATCTGATTGGATGTTTGCGGAACAGCTGGATGCATACCTGTGATAGTTGAATAGAACAACAACGAATCTGGAGGTCACCGGGATCGTTGGTGATGAGAAAAAAAGCTGTCTGAGATTAGTAGTAATAGTATTTGCTCAGGTTGAAGCGTTCAAGAGCACAACCTCGATCTTGATAGCGATTGAAATATTGATCGGCTAACTTGCAATGGGTCCAGCGGCACTCTTGAACAGTAACATCCCTTTTGAGGAGATCTTAGCGCCCGTTCGGTTTGGATAAGTTTAGGCACGTGAGATACTGTCCCTTTTGAGGAGATCGTAGCGCCCGTTCGCTTTGGATTAGTTTAGGCACGTGAGATACTGTTGGCATCAAGCAACAGAGATACAGCCAAGAACTCTGTGTTCAAGTTGTTGACAGTGTTGGGACAGAGATACAGCCAAAAACTCGGTGTTCAACTTCAAGTTGTTGACAGTGTTGGAGATTTGGCGCCTGCCTGTACAAACGACTCCGATCGAGTATGAAAGGTCGACGTATATAGCTAGTTGAAGCAGGATTACACATCTAAATTATCAGTGTGCTTCAATTGCTTAGAAACTAGCGAGATCCACACATCTAAATCATCAGTGTGCTTCACTTGCTTAGAAACTAGCGAGATCAGCAGCACGAAGGATGCAGTCAAGATCTAGATGAACCACAGAAAGTACGAAACAGCGACTGAGATATGGGTGAACCTGTGGCTCAACCGATCACATACCGGTTTCCTGACATGGCGTCCCCCTGGAACGAGCATACCATGCCCTGAGGTAGGCGAACAGGTCTCCCTAGATGTGTGTGTGAGAGAGAAAGAAGAGAAGTATATTTACAACTGCTAGACCTCAGAAACCGGGCACTGGTGTTTCAAAATTGACTATGGATGTACAGTCGTAGCAAGGTACCGAGCACTGGTGTTTCATAATTGACTATGTATGTACAGTCGTAGCAAGGTACGCCGCCATCACGCCAACTGCAGACGGCTCGTATCTGCTCATGTTTTTGGGGCTACAGGTATCACAAGGGGCGCGTTCACAAGGGCGATGTATACGGTCATAGAGAGGCGCATGGGTGACATCATGATGTTTCGAGCTGTCGTTGGGAAGGTCCAACGACCACGTTCTTCGTCTTGCTGAGGTGAGCGATGGTTTCGTCATCAAGGTTGAGGTGTGCCTTGACAAGCTTGGGAGGAGTAAGCGCGAGCCACTAGTACCGGCTCCCAGTCAGCTGTGCCCAAGAATCTTCGACATCCTCGGACGTACCTGGTTCAAGCTGATATCCTGGTACCTATCCGTATTGAATATTTCCAGGAAGTGCAGGGTGGTATTCCCCGTATTTTCGACGTAGTGGCCGAACGAAGCCGGGACAAAGCCAATGTCACCCGGCTGATAGTTGAACGTCCGTGCGTTGCTGCTAGACGCGAAGAGCGTCACACGACCGGTTCCTTCGCTGTCAAGACGCATCAGCGTGGTGCCCATCGACAGGGAAGGGTGCGCATACAGGAAGTATGACCACTCGTCTTGCGTCGGATGCCACTTACGTCCTGATGAGCTTATTCATACTCTGAGTCATGCGATGGTACTCACATGCAGCTCCCTGCAAAAAGAAGGCTGAGTAAGAGTAAGAAGCGAGGATGCTCTGATCGCACCGACCTGATGGCGCCTGGCTCAACGGTCACCTCGGCCACGGCGATCGCAGTGGAGACAGAGAAGCTTGTCGAATCCACAATCTTGACCGAACCACCGTCCAATTGCGTTGCATCCACCTGGGATAGCCTAAAGATGAAGGGGCTCGGAACTTCGCCCTGAGGACTCGCGATGTCCAAAGCGTTATTAGAGGGAGGAGCTGTAAGAGATGTTGAATCAAGACCGTTTACCGTTTGTACAATCAGAGCAGCAACACTCACATCCAGGGAAGATGTAGAGCTGGCTGGACGGGATATGATCGAACGCCGAGGTGCTCATCTTGAAGTTCTTGGCGAGCACTTCCTTGGGTACATGTGCGAGCCAATCCGTGAGCTACGATAACGTTAGTGGATGCATGACGTTAGTGGCAGACGAAGACAGATGCGGACGCACCAGAAACGTCGAATCTTCGTTGAACGCGCCATCGTCGAACACCTGCGTCCAAGACGGAATTAATTACGTGTGTGTAAGTCGTGGAAATATGGAGATTCTGAGAGAGATGGTTACCAGAAGGAATTCTGCTCCATCCGGATTATCGTTGGTGGCTTGAAGAGAGTGAGGGATGCCAGGAGGGAAGTACCAGAGATCACCGGCGTCCTGTGGTCATAGTGATATTACATTTCTTGGATGAACCTGGTGTCACGTACTGCAGTGCCGAGGAAGTTCTGGCCGTCACTATTAACAGCAGTCACCTGAACAGACCCCTGTGTACCCGTGTTGGTGAAGAGCTTTTTGAGAGGTGTTGGATTCGCACCTTGATGACGTATGCCCACTAAATCGCACGTACTCAGCATATAGCGTAACAAAACAGCAGATGGGCGCACTTCGGCTGTCTTGTGCCAATGAAGCTCCCTAGAATCGTTGCATCCTGTCAAGTAACTTAACCTCTGCGTCAAACCCAGATGACCTCACCTGATTGCACCTGCTTCGAGCCTCATGTTGACGCCAGCCATGGCTGCTAACCCGTAAGAATAGGACGCCTGCTCTCCATCACGATTGACTCACACGTTGCGATAGGCATGACGTCGACTGCAGAATGTGCGAATGTTAGCTGAATGCCACAAGCAGCGACAGATACCAACCATTCTGTTGGCGTGCCCACCCACCAATCTTGAGGCGGTTGTGACTGAGGGCGAAGGGCCACTTTGCATTTGGGCTGCAAACGTCAACATCATTGACTTGCCACGTGATAACCACGGCAGACTTACACGTTCCCAGAATCCGTAGTTGGCGGTGCGAGCAGGTCGGGGTTTTGTAGAGCCATGGGGACGTTTTGTGGACCGAGGATACGGGCGCCCAAGGTATCACGAATGGGCTGCGGATCAACGTTGACCCCCTCGGACCATAGTGCGCCGTTTGGATCGTCACTGGCGAAAGGCACAAGGGTGGATGCAGGAAGAGCGGATGCGACAGTCGATGAAGAGATATCTATGCTATTCAAAACGTGTGTGACGGTCAAGACAGTAGTTGTGGACGCAAGTTGGCTGGACGGCGTGGTACCATCCGCGGCAGAGCCCGATGAAGAGAGTACTGGAGCGCAGATGGCATATCCTGTAAAGTAACCAGTGTGGAGCATAACGAGCATGAAGGTAAGCATCGTGGGTTAGAAAGGTAGACGGATGGGGGAAAACAAGCTGATTTGCGTAGCTGCTTATAAGTGGATCCTCAGGGGCAAGGGCACAAAGATTCAGGAAGGGTGGCTGTAGAAGGTTGCAGGCGGCCGGGGTGCTATGACGTGACCTTCCAGATTGCTGACGTACAAGGAGGACGCTACAGATGTGTTGTCAGATCCTCCGCCTAAGGCATCCATATCGCTTCATTGTCAAAGTTGGACGTTCAACTTGAACAGTGTGCAGCATCCTATACTGATGTAAGAATAAGTCGATGGCCGAATGCGGATATCAGACTGGCTCTAACACCCTCGAGGCACACTGCATCAGTACTTTCCATACGATTTGTGCAGTATCGCGCGGTCATGCTTACATGAGTGGATGCAAAGAAGAGTTACTTGCTGACTAACTCTCTAGTCGAAAGACTCGAATCTAGGGCAGCAGACCTAATACCCCGCATCCCTCCTGGTACGCTTCGCCACCGGGATCCGATTAGAAGTCCAGTAGCATAGGCAGCGTACGCTTTATCATTACCAGAAAGCGTAACCTGTAGTCACACAGGTATCAATCAGAGTCGCAACAATCGGATCGGCTGAGGATCACATTTACCCTCGTCCAGTCATAAGGTGGACAAATGCAGAGAACGTGTGTCTTTACTCAGTAACGCCACCAGTAGCACCGGGACCAAGGCGCACCTCACTCTGACTAAGTCTAGTAAAATTGGAAACAATCTCCGAGGACATGCGCGCAAAGCATGCGATGCAGCCGGCACGGGAGCACAGGATGGTCCGCGAAGGAGATGAATTGCCATGGAAAGTCAAGATGCGGGGTTCTTCGGAACATATTGTGCTGGTTTTCGAAAAGTCAAGATGCGGGTTTCGTCGGAACATATTGTGCTGGTTTGATATCGATGCATACGTACACGTCCAAACGAAAGCGGCGCGTGTCATGTTACGTAGCATAGAGTCTCTGCATATAAGCTTTCAACCGTAAGTCATGTAGACAGTATGGAACCACAATTGCGAAGATTAGTTAGAACTTACCTCCACCACATCCCCATAAATCTCGGTCAGGTCCAAGTGCGAGACCAGTCCGATGTTCGGATATATGTAGGCCATCGCCGCTTGGGAATGACGATGCGGACTATTACTGTGGACCGGTGGCCAGCTGACTTGGTACACGGAAACAAGGAAGGGTCAAGCAGTCACCGACATATGGGCAAGAGGATATCATGCATGTGAGGACGATGAAGTCAGACACAACTCTACACAACTTGACAACTCCTCTTCAGCGCCTAATCTGGGGTCGGCTCCAACCTCTCCCAACTCCAATGACTACTTATCAGGTACGCTACATAGTTATACAGTGATGTCTTCAGCCATGGCCCATCCAGGAACCTGACAAAATCCTCGTGAAAAGCTAAATGAAATATGGTCAGCGTTTGACGGCTTTTCCGACAGCATAGCGTACTTACATGTCACTTTGCTCAAGGCGGCTCAGGCTGAAACAAATCTCTCTCTCTCACACTGGATCTCTCTCTGTGTTTCTTTTGACTTGTCCGCAAAAGTCGGTCCTTCAGTAGTAATTCCCAAAAACGCGGCTCTGACCGCATTGTCACCGCCGAAGAGCTCAGTACATAGTACCAGATGACAAGCACAATCCTGGCGTTCGTCACACGGCGGCATCTAGGCCCTATACACATGCAGCTTACTTGGCTATCCCGTACGTTGCGTTCAATCCAATGGAGGATGTATCAACAGCTGCGGACGAAAAACACTCTTGATGTGTCTTGACAGCCTTCTCTCTAGCAATTTGTGCGCTAAACTACATTGCGCAGTCGAACATCATGGACGGACGGTATGAGATCGCCGTGAAGTCTCGGTCAAGGATGAGGTATTGGTGTATGTGCTTCACTCAACACAACGGCTTGGCTTCTCCCTCCATGGACCTATGGTTTCACATTGGGCACCTGGAATCTGGATTGCCAAGTAGTAGGACACTCAGCTCTACTCAGCTGCAGTAAAAACGATCATCACCTCAGGCTCAGCTGTGGTCAGCCTCCCTACAAGACTTTGGCACCATTGCTCACCTTGCGTTCACAATGTCTACTAGGCTGTTTGCAGCTCTGTCTAAACTTTCATTGTGCCTCCACGTTACGGAAGGGACACCTGCGAAGCATGACTGTGCATCACAAAAAAGGCGCAG
>AXZM01000843.1:0-38880 GCA_000743315.1 Lignosus rhinocerotis TM02
AACGCACGGTACGTCCATTCCCGCACTCCCTTTCACTCCTCATGCACACTTGACTCATATGCATTCCAGGGCACATGGCAGTTCACGGCTGTCCGCATCCTCGATAATCCGTCGGCCGCGGTTGAGACTGCGGACGAGATCGAGTCTTTCTTCTACATTGTTCTCTACAATGCCCTTCGCTATCTCCGCCACACGTGCATCAATGTCTCGTCCGCCATGTTTGACTACTTTGACAACTACGACTACAAGGGCATTGACTACCGCTGTGGTCCTCAGCGGCGCGAGTCTATGCGACACGGCAAGCTCCCGAAGGTCTTCGGTCAATCTTACGAGTTCTTAGACGACAATCGCAAGGCCCTCACGCACCCAATCAACCGTCTGATCGGCCTCCTTCTGACCTGGTTTGGTGCTCGTTACCAAAAGCTTGAAGCGTCACTCGAGGTTGAGAACGCCATCTCTCTATACAATATGAGCTCCGACACCGAAAAACGCGATGGAATCGCAAAGAATCTCGACAGCCACAGCCCACTGCTTCAACTGCTGGACGATCTACTTAAGCTCGACTGGCCCACTGATGATAAGCTCGGGGACCTTCTCAAGGATCCATCGAAGGCTCACGTCAAGCAGGTACTCCCACAGGCCAACGAGGACGACGGTGGAAACCAACGTCCGAAGCGCCGTCGCTCACGGAAAACCGGCGAGGGCAAAGCAAGAATGCCCGCCGTCCCGGAGGATGTGGAGGCATCGCTTTTGCCGCAGTTTCCGCCCCCTAGTCGTCGAACACGTGGTGGACGAACGACACGACCGTACGGACGCTCCACAACATCGTTGAACAAGCTTCGTAGGTAGCCTCCCTCCAATGCTACAGTACTGTCTCCTACTCGATTTTGCTGCATTGCATACTTTATCGTTTATCTTATCTTATCATAGAGACTCTTGAATTCAATGGCTGGGTTAGGATGTGTGATTTACACAGTTATTGTCATAATCCAGGGTACGAGCACTGGCAAATTCCCCGAGCTCAGAGCAATCTAGAGGTTACACTCAATGTGATACATGGCTCGCAAGTGACGTCGATCCACTTCCTTAGATCTTCTCGTTGATGGTGTCGGTCAAGGACTGTGCAGGTTTCACTCCACGCACGATAAACCACTGTACCTGCTCCTTCGTCCCCTTCAACTTTGCCTTGAACGCGTCCCGCATGTCAAAGCCCACAAGCCCCGCGCCATCAAACGCTCTCCGCACTGTGCTCTCGGTGAGCCCGTGTTTGTGCGGCACGATATGGTGGTGTGTGGTAGCGAAGAGTTCGTGGTTGTCTGCGGCAGCTCTAATGTCTGAGACGAGGAGGGAGCCCCCGGGTTTGAGGAAGGACGCAAGGATGCGCGTCGTGTCCTCGATTGAGGGAAAGTGGTGGTAAGACGCGCAACACTGTTACAGTCATGCACCCAAGGGGATCGTACGCATGGGGTGCGTACCCCAGTCAATCCGAATTTAGGACCTGGGAAGACACGATATTGAGAGACTCACAATGATCACGTCAAACTTGAGCCCATCGAGTTCCGAGCCATCCGACTCGCCGCTAAGCTCAATACAGACAGCTCTCATCTCCTCGGGAGCCAACCCCTGGTTCGACGCCTGCGTATTGTAGCGCTCGACGGACGCCTGGCTGATATCCACCCCAACAATTCTCTTCACGTATTGGCACAGCTGCTGCGAGACTGCCCCTGCCCAACCGCATGCATACGCGAGCCCGCCTGGAGTTGTGTTCAGGGCAGATAGACGCACCTATGCCGCACGCGTAGTCCATCGCGACCGTCTGCTCCTCGTCGAAGAGATCTGGCCACGTCTCATAGAACGCATCGACTTCCCTGATTGCGAGCTTGTCCGCATGCGCATGCGTGCCCCCAGGATGTTTGTGTGCGTGCTCGTCGAAGTACTCCCGGTTTGCAGTGGCAAAGTCGTGTTGATGCGCGTGTCCATGCTCATGTTCATGATGGTGTTCGTCTGAGTAGTGCCAGTCGTGTGTGCCATGTGTGGGTTGGTGAGTATGCTCAGCCATGTCTATGTGTCCAGGGAGGAATGGCAGGGTCTCGGTCCAACGAAGGGACATCAAAGTTCAGCAGTCGAACGTAATTTGTGGCTGTGACTGCGAGGGTACTCACAATGGGCTCTATGATCGAAGAACGATCGCGTTCCTCCTCCCCCTCCTTTGAGGGTCCTTACATACATACATATGTGTACACGTGTGCATAACTCAGCTCAACGAGGTTTGGGGGTGAGTACCTATCGGTAACCACCGTTGCCACACAACGGTGGCCTCCCGAACTGACGGTCTTGCGAAACAAGAGCGATCAGTCATATGGAACAGACGCCGTGTGAGTAGAATCAACTCGAGAAATTATGAACTGACTACATGTATTAAAACATGCCATAATGACAAAGAACAGATACTGCTTTACGAACAATGAATCTGATACCCACAATGTCTCGCCGACTCGAACGTCCGCAAATAAGAGCTGTTACAACAAGGTGCTTGTACCGAAGTCTGTTACGAAATCTGGAAATTATCAGAAGGGAAGCTATCATGGAACAAGATCTCACTGCCCATAGACGTACACAGTAGGGCGAGCGATGACGTTGTATAAGAGATCAAGAGCACCATCTTGAAACCATGCAGCTGGGTTCTTCCAAGCTGCGTGCGAACATTCAAGTCCACGAGCACTCATAACCACCAGCTACCGCCTCGTAATCTTACCGCTGCGCAGCCTTTTGCCGCTGACAGCATCAATAACAGCGACAGCAACAGGTGCGAGAGTAGGGGAACTCACGCGTCTCGCCTGCCCGCCAGCCTTCTTTGCGCTCTCCTCTGCGGCCCGAGTCCCAACGGGGGGGACGTACTGCGATAACCTCTCCAATCTTCTCTTCTCTGCGCTCGCCTTCGTTCTCGGAAGTGGAACAGCGCTTTCAGACGATGTAGAGCCAACACGACTAACCCGCGGGATGAACGGCGTGCCAGGCATTGCAGCAGAGCTGCGGAGTGCGGGGCGGTTCAGGTCGAGAATTTCCGCGTACGACTCGTCGTCGTCGAGATCAGGGAGAGGCCTCTTGCGCGAGCCAGTCAGGTGAGCACTGATGGAGGCCGTCGTTTGATATCGAAGCGCCATCTGGCGTATACGCTCGTCGTCGCTCTCGAGCTGCAGGGAGGGCGGGGCGGGTGAATCGGGAGATAAATCCCTGGGATGGCTTCCTTGAAGGAGCTCCTCCACGTAGCGCTCCTCGACTGTTTGTCCGACAGTTTTGGACTTCTGGGTCTGGTCCTCGGAGCTCACCTCATCATCCTGCTGCGGCCCATCATTTTCCTCGTCCGGCTCCTCTTCTTCCCCCTCATCGTCGTCAACGTACACTTGTCTCGCCTTGCCGGCGCGCTGCGCAAGCGAACTTGGTCCTGGCCCACCATGAGCCTGCCGCCGCTGCGACAGAGGTACACCCCGCAATTGCGTGGGTACAGGTCCAACGAGAGTTGCTTGCGTGCTCATTGACACCTGCGAAGCGCCCATGGCAGCTGAGCGGTTCATCGGCCGAGGTGCAACACTCCTTTTCACGGGCTGCGGAGACGGCGAAGGGATAGCAGGGGAGACTGAGGGTGTACGGCGTATGCCAGATGGGCCGGGCTCTGGCTGGTGATCGAATCTACATTGCTTATGAGCGAACGCCATTCAAGACAATGAACAAATAATGTACTCATTATAGTCTTCGTCGAACGGCTGAGACAATGAACACAGAATTTACTCGTTATAGTCTTCGTCGAACGGCTCCAACTCTTTGGGCCCGCTAGTATCTTGACTACCCCGTGAGTAACGTGTTTGAGCCCATTCACGCCGCTCCACAGAGAAGGCGTCCCGTCGAGGACCAGGGTCAGTACGTCGTCGTTTCTCGGCTCGATAAGCATCAAAACGATCGTCGAAGGTGGGCCTATGAACGTCTTCTTCGTCTTCCTCCTCCTCCTCCTCCATACGCTGGAATTCGTTATCCCCTTCGCCCTCCTCCGGATCCATAGGTTCGACTTCACCTTGACCCTTTTCCTGTTGGTCCTGCGCTTGCATGCATTGCCACAGCGCTTGCCGGTTCTTCCGCCTATCGTACGGGAAGACGCCCTTGCGATCTGGGGGCGGTGGGTTTTTCTTGACCATCTTGGCGATGAGGGTATCGAATTCACGGCGTTTCTTAATGTAGCGGTTCTTCCAAGACTGCCAGGTATGACGCCGAGCCCAGCTGAACTCAGGTTCCTAGTTCATGAGAGTGTTAAGATGATCAGGATAACGTCAATTATCAGGAGACTTGCAGTTTTAGCGATCTCAACGAGCATCTTCCAAATCTTCTCACCCGATCGCCCTCCCTGGGCAGGGTCCGGTATAGCCTTTGCTAGGAACCTGCACAAGTGCTGATCGTCCTGGTTAGTGAAAGCAACCCGGTACCTACTCTGAGGTCAAAGAGACGTTCACAAAGAAAGTGAGAGGGTGATTCTCACGTGTCGGGAGGTCGGCCGGCCATGGGTCGCTGCAGCACCTGTTTGTGCTCGTAGCGACTATTCCGTATACAGATGGAGACAAATTCAGGGGGCTCCGCATATCGGTTCAATAGCACGTATCGTTCTCTGAGCTCCTCGAGCCCGCGGTCCCTCACGATCACAGTGTCGGCTTTTTGCGGGCTGTCGCAGACGAGTCCACCATGGCTCTACGCGCGACTTTAGTATTGGACCCGCGACGCGTCCAACGGCAACTCACCTCGATCTTTTGCGTAAGAGCTTCCCTCTGCAGTTCTGACAGCGCCCAACCAGGTCGTTCTTCATTGGTACCCCACAGGTAGAAGCGCACCGGCTTCCCATTCACGACGAAGACGCCCGCCGGTTCCTGAGGCATCAAAACACTAGAGATGTGAAGTTAGCCGTCACGTAGGACTGTGCGGGAGAAGGGCTTGCCAGGACGCGTCGAGGAGGAGAGAATTGCGCGTCACAATCTGAATTGGGACTCAGAGCGTTGGGAGAAGAGCAGGAGAGAGCCTGGAGAGAGCAGGCCAAGCCAGTGAGCGCCGGCGCACGGGCCCTAACCCCGTTTTGGGGTTCGCGTATCTTTTGGTCTCAACCCTAACCGTAACTTCGGGTCGATGGGCCCATATTCAACATCAATGTTGTAAGACAGTACTTGTGAGTTTCCGAATGAGGCTTTCAAGTTTACGCACCATGACGACGAATCTCGCCCACCAACATACAGACAACGTCTACATTACCGTGACACTCTCGCCGACCTCTGCACTGTACAGTGATCCCGACGGTCTCGTCGCGCATCCGCTCATCAACCGCCTCGGTCGCGTTGGGGAGCTGCAAGACGTCCAATTGCTAGGCGTCCCTCGAGAAAGCTGGCCGAATGTCCAGGGCGAAGTTCTAGACGCTTTGAACGCGCTCTCTGGTGTGTTGAGAGTGGACGTCCAGGATACGCCAAAGTTGAGGGCGAAGCGAGGGGGCGATGAGTTGTGAATGTGAGATAGGCCGTGAGAAATCCGAGGTTTGTCGCTGTAAACGCTCAAAGGGTCGAGCTAGCAAACTAACGCCAATTTTGGTCTTCAGTCCCTGTATATCATCAGTGTACACTGCTGGTGTATCGTCCTTGCCGCCACGCAGCCCATGCAATCGAATAAAATGATCATTCCCATCTTCTAGAGTAGGTACGAAGATTGTGCTCGACACTGCACATATACTAGAGTCCTGGCTTGTTGCCCGCGAAGTTACGGCCTTCCTAGTCTGTTACACATGCAACTCACACCACCAAGTCGGAACAATATGGATTGGCGTCGAAGTGTAATACGTCTCGAGCCCGCGCTGGTCCACGGGGCTGCACACCCGAAACCGACACCTTGTTAGGCAACGGCTATTGCTACTACCACCTGTCATCCATATCACAATGACTATTCATCCGATTTGCCATCCCGATGACGCGATATCTGTTGGATGAGAGCGCGACGAGTAGGGCAGAATACTCGTTGAGCCGGACGGCAGTTGATGGACGTTCACTCAGCGTCCCAAGCGTCCACAGGCCGTCGTGAGTACTCCATAAATATCCTATAAGTCGTTGATGAACCCATCGTCACACACGGGAGAGATTAATTAACAGTCACTACCCAGCGAATGCCCCTGTCCAATCCACCTTGCGTCTCACAAATGAATCTTGACGCTTCATAACTCGCTTTTCGATGGGTGCACAAGAGAAGCTCGCTCATGGCCTAATTCGAACATCGTAGGCTAGCCTTGAGCCACGAGATGAGGTGCTTGGTAATGACTGGCATGTCACGGATGGTGGACTCTCCGAGGGCGTCATCAAAAACAAGAACCTCCCTCCCATCTGAAGACGAGTGCGCGACGTGTGGCTCACGGCCATCTCGAAGACCTCATCGACGTCGAATTGCTACATGCACGCGGCCCCCAAGGCTTTAAACCGCGTGCCCCGAGCTCCCGTACTTCCCATGTGGACAAGCGGTTCCTCCCTGAGCTCGAGGAGGTTCTATGTGGTGGAGCCAGTCCGAGTACGTATACCGGGCCTGAATTGTGGAACCATCTGAGCATCCTCAGCGAATTGTGGCAGAGCCAGTGGGTCGCGTCCTTCCAGTCGCACGCAAACCACACATGTCACGGTCCTGATCGGTGGACACCGCTGACGTCGTATTCCGAGAGGACCCAGCCGAAGAACTCGTGCACTGGCAGGATTCAGGAACCCGACGCCGTGCGTTCGCTCATCTCCGGAACTCAAGATGCCTTGATGGTTATCGGTACCTTCCGCTTATGAGACATTGTATACAGTTGCGAATCATCAATGTTATGTCGCCTCGTCGCGACGGGCGTCGCCGGGGACCATACTCCATCGTGCGTCCGTTATACCGCGACAGCTCCATCTCGTCCGAATCGAGCAGCCACACGTCGGTCGCGCTCCCTTCCACGAGAGAGACGTCCGCGCGGAACCTCTCCGTCGAGTGCGGGATCTCAACGTGGAGGACGCAGTCCTCGCCTGGCTTAACTTACATCGAATGCATATGGCTGTCGGGTGTCGATCAACAATCGCCGGACCCTGTTTCATCAACTTCCACACAGCCTGAGGATGATCAGCAGTGTACGCCAACTCGAACGAGGTGCGCAAATCATGATCATAGCCTTCCCATAGTAAAATCCAGCATTCGGTGATAAGACATCACCCCCTACTAAAGAGTACCAGTGAGAGGTGGTTGGTTGCTGGCAGTTAGGCGGTTGAACATCCAACCTGCTTGCTCATGGCAGTTGCGCAACCTGACGGAACAGTGGTTGTGTCGAGAGCTGTGCACTGCAGTGGTACAGAACCTGCAGTGGCATTGACAGCATGGCGAAACCTCAAGCATTCGTGGTGTAGCGGTAACATTGGGTCTTCCCATGGCCTAGCTCCGGGTTCGACTCCCGGCGGATGCAAACTTCTCAAAGTTCGTTTTTTTGCCCAAGCCCCCCCCCTCATGTCGGGAGGCCACAAGTGTCAGCACACTTCTTTGACGACTCTCAGAGTTTCTTCATGCCAAATCAGACGCTCCGACCCTCAACGCACCCTCACTTCCCCACACACTCCCGCGCACTGACCGCAGTGCGCAAGCGCAAGGGGTAAGGGCGAACGTCGGGATGAAAGGGACAAATAGCAATCCCTGTCTATTTCGGAAAAAAGCAAAGAAAAAGCAAAAAACAACATAACCAAAAAAAACCAGACACGGAACCGGAACAAAGCCCCTGGCGATACAGATGTCTATCTGCCTATGGAACATATACGCGCATACCCGATATGCGTGGATGCGATATGCAGCGCGCCCAGGCCCCGCGAGATTCTCCTGCTCCCTTGCGAGTGGCAACTGGCAAGGTGCGACGGGGGGACATCCTGTGTGCGCCCGCCGCGCTGCCTGTGGGAAACCCAGGAGGCGGCGGAGGAGGATGAGGACGGGGGGTGCGTCGAGCACGGGCGCGAGATACTTAAGAACGAATACCCTGCTTGAGGTGTGTGTGTGTATCTGTGTGTGTGTATCTGTGTGTGTGTATCTGTGTGTGTGTGTGTGTGTGTGCTGAAGAGAATGATGAGTCGAGTCGACGAAGTCACAGGAGGCCAAAAACGGGACTGGGACGCGAATCTCTATGTGCAGGTGCAGAAGCAGGTGCGGGTGCAAGTGCAGGAGCTAGATAGATGTGCGTGGTGGTGCATGTTGGGATGGGAGTGGTTGCAGAGCGTGTGCGAGGTGCGTGGCATGGGTGGTTGGGATGGGAGGGGTTGCAGAGCGTGTGCGATGTGTGCGAGGTGCGTGGCATGGGAGGAACAGCAGACCAAAGCGGGACGTGCGTGAAGAGTCTTGCGACGGGGAGAAGACGGTCGTCGGGCGGGGTCGGGACCGGGACCGGAGGGTGGGGAGGGGGACGGAGCGTGGACCGCTCAGAACGTCTCCGTGACCGCGACAGAGAAATCGCTGAAGTAGGTGTTCTGGCTCTGGGGCGACGCCCAGGAGGAGTCAGAGCCTGTGTGTGTGTGTGCGGGATGAAGTCAGTCAAAACACGAAAGAGTCGAGCCACTGAGATGCAGGAGGGAAGAAGACGAGACGCACCTCCGAAGAACGTTTGCATCTGAATACCGCGGATCTTGCCTGCGTTGTCGTTGCGGTAGACGAGACCGGTGACCGTGAAGATGCTCTTGCCCTCGACGAAGAGCTCGAGCTCGCCGTTCTCCCTGCCGACGTCGTTGAGCTTTACGCGCTGGCCGATGGTCGTGCGCTTGCCCGCCGCGAACTCGAACGAGCCACGGCCGACGGACGCGCCGTAAGTGTCGTTGCAGTCAGACTCGGGAGCGACTTTGCAAAGCCTCTTGTTGGCCTGGTAGCTGGGCGGGGCGTAGACGTAGAGCTCGCCCTTGCCGTCAGTGCGCCACATGAAGCGAGTGGAGAAGCATCGGTCGTCTCTACGACCGCCAGAGCAGGAAGTGGCGACATCGTCGTCGTTACCGCCGTCTGTGATGAGGAAGCCAATCAGCAATCAATCAACTGTACATTGGGGAAGAATGATATGGAGGCATCATAGTGCTTCGATCGACCATTCCATTGCATGATGGGCTCCGTTGCTCTGGGAATGGCCATTGCATGGAATGGTGGCGGGGGCACCGTGTGTCAAGGGATGATGGCGGCAAGTACAGGAGCACAGATGAGCTAACGTAGGAGGAGATGATACTCACAGAAGCCGGGGAGCTTGCCACCCTTGTTGAAGGCGAAACCGTCCTCAAAGTAGACCGAGTAGGAGAAGGTGGCCTCTTTGGCGTTCTCAAGGTTGAAGCCATTCGGACCAGTGGCATAGAACGATAGGCCGCCCTCCGGGGAGTGACCGAATGTGTAGGAGCCCTCGGGATAATGAGCTTGCATGGACAACTTGCCATCGGGAGCGTTCACGTAGTCGTGAGAGAGGTCCTTGATGAGCTTGGTGACGCCAAGGGTGTCGTCGTTGAGCGGGAGGTTATCGTCGGCAGCTTTGGACGTGGTCCAGGTCCTGATGGCAGGGACAGGGAAAAGCTTCTTGAGGGCGCCCGAGAAGACAGAGCCGCCATCGTCGTCATCGTCGTCGTCCGAATCGTCGCCGTTGGGGGTGCCGGTGGAGGATGAAGCGGGCTGCTCGGTGCTAGTGCTCGAAGCCTTGTGGGTGGAACTGGGCTTGTGGGTGCTGGACGGGGCATGGGTGGACGAAGGGTGGGGGGATGTGCTGCTCTCCGTCGAGATGGCAACGGTGGTTGGCTCTGCGATGGTGGTGGGGGCCAGGTCGGTAGTGGCGGGAGTGGAGATGGCAGAGACGGGAGGGCGGGTCCTGCATGTTCTCCTGCGGTGCTGGTGGAGGGGAGCAGCAGAGACGGAGACGAGGTAGAAGGCGAGGAAAGTGAGGAGGGTCCTGAATGCGTGCATGTTGGCCTGTGTTCGGTGGGATATGGGCAAAGAGCGGGTAGCAGCTTAAGACCGAGTCGATAAAGACCGTGGGGGGAGTAAAGAATGACTGGTGCACGAGGCACACAAGGGCAAGGGTGGATGGGAGGAGGGAGAGATGGGGAAAGGGAGAACGGTCGGAAGGGGTCAAGAAACAAGAGAGAAGTAATGAGAAAATCCGGGAGCGTTGGCTTGAAAAGAATGAGACCGCGTGCCAAGCGATTCTCAGCCGGCCGACGCCGGGATACTGCGGCCATTCAGTCCGTGGAAGATCACCATTGCTAGCCGGTGCTCTCCCTTCTTCTCCGGCCTCACTCGGCCATTGTTCTCCGTCTCCACCGACAAAAAACATACCAAATAATAGCAGAGAACAGCACAATAGCTCTCCAACAAACAAACATGTTTTTGTGCCAAGAGCGCGCCGCAGTGCCAGTGCCAGTGCCAGTGCCAGTCCCTGTCAGAACAGCTTGCAGCGCGGCGCTGTGCTTGATGATGTTGCAATCGCTACATCTATGAAAGTGCACCCTGTTTCCGTGCTTGATACTTCAGACAGCCGAGGCCCCTTCCGTTCCTGACCTCAGCTCCACTCCCCAACATCCCGAGGCAATGTCCTCCGTTATTCCATCAGTCTCGCAGACTTCTCCATACTGGTATGCTGGCCCTTCCAACATGCCATCGCGTGCGAGTCTTTCAGGAGAAACCATCTCGCTCGATATCCCCGAGGGGGCGCGCCCCACGCAGCAAATACTGTGCACGTCCTCAGAGCGTCCTCAGTGACGGTTGACCACAGACCAGCACCTCCGGCGTCCGCATAGGGCTGATGGAAAGCCTCGCTAGTACGCCTCTCGTCAACTCCCTGACGCGTTTTCGAGCACAGGTGGTGCCTATTTTGATCGCACCGAGAAGCATCGCTGACAGCCCTGCAAGGACGTGCAAGGATGAGAGCTGCACGTTCAGCCGAGTGCGCGCACATGCACTACGCGAGCTCCACCCTGGTCGCCCATGGGAGAGCAGGCATGGTTCATGCGGCCGCTTGCGAGATGCATGCGCTTCCGGCGTACTATATATACACACAATACTGTTACTATCACTCTATTCAAAGCGCTTCCGAGCGTCGAGTCCGAGCGCGCGTGATTGGTGATCCAGCAGAGATCCTCTGATATGTACTAGTACTTACAACATATCGGAACCCCTCATAGGCATCCCTTCAAAATGAACTTCAAACCCGCTCTTGCACGGATGCTCACGCACCAGCATATATATAGCCTGACTGACGGGCGACTTTGGAAGGGCCAAAGAACTGGCGGACACCACTTGTCCTGACCGAATCATATGGCCTTGAATGTAGGAGCAGCTTACATATGGCGAACATCGTTCACTTGCTGCCGTGCAACCGCGAGATAGTATATGCAGATGCCACACTGCGCCCTACAAACAGAGCCATACATTATGATACAGTACATGGCGCAGAGCCTTGTGCACTGGTCAATAGATACCGCTGCGTTGCGGGATCCCACTTACCTTATTAGTAGATCTGGTTTAGGCCACTTCATTCTATCGCACGTTGGGCAGTGTATGTCCGCCTCGTCTGAACACCCCCGGTCAGTGGTCAGTACCAGTCATACCTCCAACATGGTTGATTGAGAGTCTCTCGAGCAGCTTCTGTGATGTGTGTGTTGTAACAACGCCATAGAGGGGAGCCCCAGGTATGTAGTCGCCACAACATTGTCGACTCCATATGTCCCCAACTCCCTGTGGGGATAAGGAATGGGGAGGCGTTTCGGTGCAGCAGGATCGTGAAGTGATCGATATCGCGTAGAATGTTTCGGAGACTGTTCATGCTCAGATCAACTTTGTCAGACCTCACTCATGAGTCATGATAGGTAGAGGCGCTAGATAGGGCAGTTGTCAACCAGAGAGCCAGCCAGGTTGGTGGATGAACCGAAGGTTATGAGAACGCAGGTACAGGACCACTTGCAGCAGCAGATACGGAAATGGATGTCAGTTGCAGAGCGATGATGACTCGGAGCTCGAGCCTCGGGAGAAAGTATCGTGGAGCCTAATAGTAAGCGACAATGATGCGAAAAGCACCAGAACGGAGGGCTTTAGCGGGCTATGGAGGATGCACACGGTGACCTCTATCTGGCACCGGGAAGATATGCTACCCGTGGCAGAAGGGATGGCAGTTGTCCCACTGCATATCGGCTGCCTCGAGCTCGCAGTGAGAAGAGCACCGGGAAGGTATGGTACCCGTGGCAAAAGGGATGGCAGTTGTCTCACTGCATATCGGCAGCCTCGAGCTCGCAGTGAGAAGAAGGCGTGGTCCGGGCTGAAGAAGCTTAGGACAAGGACTTGTCATCTCGAAGAACCGGAGGGTACCCGGGTGGCCATGGCACTGATGCATATGACTCGGGTATCCACTTGACCGTTACACGTTACACGTTCCTCGCCAGACCCCCAAGCATTTGCAACCGCGCTCTCTGGGATTGTGTATGCTCGTACCTGTCTGTGCATTCCCATTTCCCCAAAGACAAGACTATGATTGAAACGGGCACTCGCGGCAAGTGTGGTGCTGCGCGCGTGAACGGTGAAGTGAAGCTTGGATCGCATTATGAGAACATCAGGTAGCACTGTAGCAGGGTAACGAGCACAATCGTACAAGTACAACAGCATTTGCGCGGCTCCATCGTCGATGACGAGAGCTAGAGTATAAATGAGTGTGATCGCACAGTATTGTGCGGCGGTCGGCGGGAGGGGGAGTGCATCATCCGGAATGCACCATCATAAGTAACTGAGTCGTATATCGGTCGCGACGCTGGTCATGGTCGTGATTTTGATGTCTTCAGCGGGTCCGTCTCTCACAACTGCTCGGTGATGGCCACCGAGAAGTCGCCGAAAAACACATCCTGGTCCTTAGGCGTCGCCCAGGAGTCGTCTCCTCCTGCCGCACAGACAACGCGTCAATGAAACCGCCCGAAAACCATACCACGGCGTCGCAGGGGCGCGCCACGCCGCCGATGAGACAAAGGAGTCGACTCACCGCCAAAGAAGGTCTGCATCTGGATACCGCGGATGCGCCCTGCGTCCGCCGTCCGCAGCACCAGGCCGGGGACGGTGAACTGGGACTCGCCATCGACAAAGAGCTCGAGCTCCCCATTCGCCTGCCCGGCGTCGTTGAGCCGCACGCGCTGGCCGATCGTCGTCCTCTTGCCCGGGGTGAACGTGAATGCGCCGCGCCCGATGGACGCGCCGAACACGTCGTTGCAGTCCGACTGTGGGGGGACGTCGCACACCGCCTGGTTCTCGGGTGAGTCGGGGGGCAGGTACGTGTAGAGCTCGCCCGCTCCCTTCCGGCGCCACATGAAGCGCGCGGAGAAGCAGCCGTTGTCGCGACGGCCGCCCGAGCAGGACACGGCTTCGTCATCGCTGTCTCCTCCGTCTGCATAGAGGGATGCAAGTCAGTGCTTGGACGTGTCATGCAAGGCGTGAGTGAGATCACGTACAGAGACCGGGGAGCTTTCCGCCCTTCACGAAGTCGAAGCCGTCTGGGAAGAAAACGGAGTACGAGAGCGTCGCCTCCTTCGCTGTGGTCAGGTCTATAGACTCAGGACCAGGTGCGTAGAAAGAGATCCCGCCCCGAGGGGAGTGCGATGGGTTGAACGAACCCTCCGGGAAGTGTGCCTGCATGGAGCGGACACCGTCCGGTGCTGTCACGACGTCATGGGTGAGCTCTTTGATGGCCTTGAACGGGCGCAGTGTATCATCGCTGAATGGGAGAGCATCTGTGATCTCCGTTGAGACAGACCAAGAGGTTGCGTCGGAGACTGGGAAGAGCGAGGAAATAGCTCGGGCGCGCTGCACGGTGTAGTTGCCCGGGAAGGGCAGGGCGGAGACGGACGCAAATCCGAAAGCGACGACGGGAACAAGCGCCTTGAACATGGTGAGCGAGCTTTTTGAAGGAATGTGGATAGAGAAGGACGGCACAGCACAGCTGTGATAGGTAGGCAAGAGAGTAGACAAGGAGCACAGAGACCAGCGGCGTCGAGCGAGGAGACATGGTGGGGGGCGGGCGCAGCTTTATACGATCCATGGAACACAGCAAAGAGAGAGGCAGAGACAATAGATGGAACAAGTAGCCGCCTGATCGAGAACAACGAGCGCATCCGCTTCAAAGATTGATTATTGTTCTTGCCAGACGCTTTGCTGGTTGTCAGGACGTTGCTCTACAAAGCTTTGCTCAACGAAAGTCTAACAGCGTGCATACAACCTAACAGGTCCATGCACCGTGAGAAGGCAATGTCCTCTATCGTGGTCAATGCTCTTCAGTGAGATGTGAGTATGCATGACGTAGCAAGGCACTCACAAGCATGTCACTACTCAAAAGCCTTGGACGTGAACTGCCGGTGAAGTAAGATCAAAAAGCTCGCACCCATCAGCTCCTCTGCAACCTACTTAGCCGCATGAAATGTCGACCTTCGCCTCGGATGGTGTGGATATGGTACTGCCCACCGGTCGCGCCTCGGAGTTCCGCAACACCACCATCATCATGCTGATGTCCCACCTTCGCAGCCAACCAACAAAGACGATCGCACATGCCCCCGATCCGGTATCCAAATCGGCGGCGGCGGTAGACGGGCACTGAGGGAGCGTTCGTCGTCGGTTGCAGCAACACGGCCAGCATGCAAGGCAATTTCTCGAAGCAAAGATGGTGACCATACACACCCTCCAACCCTTGCTGTCTCTTCAAGTTGTTCACATCAACGCCAGGGATTGGGCGGACTGCTACAGCATCGCCATTAGTACAGCATTGTATGGTGGCGCTGGGCCACTCTTCTTCGACTGCACCATAGAGCTTTCATTGATGGTCTTGACTCTTTGCCAATTCGGAGGGAGTCAATATTCGTGATCATTTCACCATATTCCAGCTCATGCCAGGTGAGTCAGTATTCGTGATCATTTCTCCATATTCCAGCTCATGCCAGGCGGATCCGTCTACCAGCTCAGTTACCCATCACGGTGACCGACGTTGTGAGATGATCAACTGCAAGTTGTGCCGGGTCTCAGCATTCGTCCATAACAATGTCGGCGCGAGCCAGTGTTGCCGCGAGTTCGAGCGGGCGTCGGCAACGAGAAAGATACAGCATGAAGAAATAAGTATGAGGAAGTCGAGTCTGGTACTGGTGAAGATGGCAGCGTGAAAGGACGCGCGCCACAGAGGCACTGGCAGGCGGGAAGAACGTGCAATCAGCGCCCGTTTCGGCAGCATGAACCCTAACCACGATCTCAAAGCGATCAGTGATCACAGCCAGGAGGAAACCATGCTGAATGCAGCAGCTTGCTGAGGATATGTTCTAGACATTGGTCGGAAATCCGAGGATTCCCTGTTGCCATGTACTGCTGGGAGCTGGTAGCGAACGTGGAGTCACTGTCACTCCACATTGCCCCACGCGAGGACGGCAGTCACGAGGATTGCACATGGTCAATTGCATGGACTCTAGAACGTAAAGCTACAACAGCGTGGGGGGTAATAGTACAGCAGACCTAGACTCGGAGTAAAGCACGACCGTTACGAGATAATAGATGGACCCGATGAGTAAAAGAATGCCATACTAACACACTAGAAAGAAACGACCGCCACGGGTCATTCGGCAGAAGGAGATGAGCGTATCGCGGGTGACTCCGCCAGGGACCCCATAAAATCTACCTTCAGGTTTCACAGCGTCTCCGTTATAGCGACCGAAAAGTCGGCGAAGTAGACGTCCTGGTCAGTCGGCGAGGCCCATGAGGAGTCCGACCCTGGGAATAGCGGATGGTCAGCACATCATTCCGGCGACGCCCCAAGCAGAAACTTTGTGTGAAGTAGACGAGCGGCACCGAGGATCGGCACACAGCAGCTGACCCCACAATCGCCCTCAGGGCGGAAGCAAGTGGAGCCCCAGGTGGCAAAGATAGTTCGATGCTCACCTCCGAAGAACGTCTGCATCTGCATGCCCCGGATTCTTCCCGAGGAACTGTCGCGGAGCACCAAGCCCCCGACGGAGAACATGCTCGTTCCGGCAACGAACAGCTCAATCTCGCCGTTAGACTTGCCAACATCGTTCAGTTTGACGCGCTGGCCGATCGTCGTACGCCCGCCCGTCTTGAAAGTGAACGAGCCCCGGCCGACCGAGGCCCCGTAGACATCGTTGCAGGTCGAGAATGGCGGGACATCACAGACCGCCTGGTTCTCGTCGTAGTCGGGCGGGAGATATGTGTAAAGCTCCCCGGCACCGTTCGTGCGCCACATGAATCGAACCGAAAAACAGCCGTTGTCGCGTCGGCCGCCAGAGCATGACAGAGCCTCGCTGTCACTGTCTCCGCCATCTGCGTGATTAAACCCTATCAAGACCGCGGCGTAGCATGCGTTGCGAGAACGACTTACACAGGCCTGGGAGCTTGCCTCCCTTGACGAAGTTGAACCCGAACGGGAAGTACACGTCGTAGCTGAACGTGGCTTCCTTCGCGGTGGTGAGATCAACGCTTGCCGGGCCCGGGGCGTAGAAGGAGAAACCACCCTGCGGGTCGTGCGAGAAGGTGTACGAGCCCTCTGGGTAGTACGCCTGCATTGACTTCTTGCCATCGGGGGCGGTGACATAGTCATGCGTGAGGGCCGTGATCTCGTTGTGTGGTCGAAAAGTCGCGTCTGAGAGAGTGCTGGGATTGGCAAGACTGGGGTTGGTGGTCCAGTACTTTAGCTGGGGACCGACGGGGAACAACACGCTCGGAATGTTGGCCCGGGCGGTGAGATTGGACGTGGGGAGGACGAGAGCACAAGCGGGGAGAGCGAGTGCGCCTGCGGAAGCAAGCAATGCAGCGGCGAATGTCGAAAACATGTCGATGGGTATAGCGCGATGAGTTGTCCGTGTCCGCTGAGCCCATGGTTATAGAACATACCCCTTCTTATACGGAACAAAGTGCTGCCCTGTGGAAGTATCGCGCTCGAGAGGACCGCAGAAGCCGCATTGACCGCATGCAAACGGCCGTGGTCGTGCGCGCAACCTATGTCTAACATTAGACATGTGGTAGCACACATGCTCGCATTGTAGGACGCATGCTTGAACACCAAAATGAGTGAAAAAATGTTAAAGGCGCAATGAACTCATATAGATTGGACAGACATTCGTGTTGCGTTGCTGCACATGATCGTCGACATATGCCAATGCGATTGGCCATTGGCTAACCTCTGCCGATTGCACCGGGCCTATGAATCCCGATGCAAACTCTAACGGAGGATAATTGCCCCTACCATCTCGGTATGCAGCGGAAGAAATTGTGGAGACATGCGGTGCCTGCTGCAAATAAGGGAGGCTGTTGCTATGGAGCGATAACGTGTCAGGGGCAGGACAGAATGCTACAAACATGGAATACTTGACACTCACACATGTGCCCATGAGGTAGAAGCTGCAAATCAATCATTTCCGCGAGAGGTCATGGATTAATTGCCCTGAGTCTCGAGGAGCGTGATGGTCTAGCAGGTGAATCATCCAAAAGTAATCACTCTGATTCTGGTTGTTGCACCCTGTCACAGCAAGCCGACAATGCCGTGCATTAGGAACTCCACCAAAAGGAGACAACATAGCGATCATGGCAAACCTATTGAAAGCAAGAAGGCAGCCTTTGCCATAGAACACAGCATGCTTGACTCAGTAACGTTTTAACAGTACTAGTCTGAAGTTCAAGATCAAGAACCGTGCATGAGGAACTCCACTAGATAACATAGTGATCATAGCAGACCTATCAAAGGCAAGAGGGCACTGCCGCCTTTGCCATGAACACAGCATGCTTGACTCTGTAACGTTTTAACAGTCTGAAGTTCAAGATCAAGAAGGAGTGCACCGTCTGATAAGTATATACATAAACCTGAGAACAATTACCAGCAACCAAGGCTTGCACAAAACGATGCATCCGCCGGGAGTCGAACCCGGAGCTAGGCCATGGGAAGACCCAATGTTACCGCTACACCACGAATGCCTTGGGAATAGAATTCTTGTCTCGGTGAGTTCCAGGGACTTACCTGGCAATGCACAATGACCTGGAACGACAATTGAATACTCTTGGCCTCGACCGTCAAGTTACTTCAGCGACACCACCACAGTCAATCTGAATGTTGAGAGGCTAACTCAAATCCTGTTCTTTCGGGCTAAGGGGCTTCTGTCAATCAGCATGAAAAGGAGTTCTAGTTTGTTAGGTCGGCCAAGTCCATATCACACCGGTGTTACTATCTACGATCCAGCCCACCTGGTGACAGAACCCACTGCAGTCCGGCGGTCGAAAAGACTGAAGCTTTCTTCAGACACCGATGCAGTCGCTTCCGCCTCCTCAGCAGAAACGCATAGACTCCATACGGAGTCTCTCCAATCATCACCCAATCAGGACCAGATAACACCTCCCACGCAGACAAAGGAGGTCAAAGTCTCAAATTTTAGTGACACCTCCCACGCAGACAACGGAGGTCAAAGTCTCAAATTTTAGGACCGGAGAACTGACGTGTGCGCCAATCACGGAGCCCCCATCTGAGCGGCCCAAACCAAGACGCGTCGCATCTCCTCGCAAATCCAAATCGATACCGACAACCCTGGAGACACCTCACCCAGCACCGCTTGGCTGGCGCGAGACATATGAAACCATCAAACGCATGCGCTCCCGCATCGTCGCTCCGGTCGATACCATGGGATGCGATCAAGCGCAGCTCAAGGAAGCAGATCCAAAGGTGCGTGTCACTCACTACACCCGCAACGCGAGTCATCATCTGACAGGGGGCCTTATGGTAGAACCGGCGTTTCTCAACACTCGTATCGCTCATGCTGTCCTCCCAGACCAAGGACGAGGTCACGGACGCCGCAGTGGCGAAGCTACGTGAGGCGGTTGGCGGAACCTTGTCCATCAAAGCCATTATTGACGCCGACGAAAGCATGATCGCAGAAGCCATCTGCAAAGTTGGCTTCTGGCGGCGCAAGACACAGTATGGTTGATCCCAATATGTCGACTCCGGAAGATGTTCTGAATGCATGAGTCAGGTACATTAAGCAAGCAGCGCAGAAGCTGCATGACGAGTTTGGCAGCGACGTCCCGAAGACCGTGGATGAGCTCTGCTCCCTCCCAGGTGTGGGTCCGAAGATGGCCTTCTTAGCTCTTCAGGTGGCATGGAAGCTGTATGTGCGTTCCCTGCGACCAGCGCGGCGTGCTCACGGAAGTCTTCAGGAACGCTGGAATCGGGGTGGACGTCCACGTCCACAGGATAACCAATCGACTCGGATGGCACAAGCCGCCGACCAAAACGCCAGAAGAGACGCGGTATCCATGCCGAACTCGTTCTGTATCGCTGCCTCGTGCTGATCGTGTGTCTCATAGGCTCAACTTGCAGTCCTGGCTGCCGCAAGAACTACATCCCGAGATCAACCATTTGCTCGTCGGGTTTGGTCAAGTGCGTTCCGCCCCCTTTTTTCTGGTCTTTCTGCGGCATTGTGGCGCGCTGGTGGAGAAGAGGGTACTGACCGGTCCGGCCATTCCGCCACAGACCATCTGCGCCCCCGTCGGACCGAAGTGCGACCAGTGTGAATTGAGCGACGGCCTGTGTCCCAGCGCACGGAGGGTCGTCAAAGCTTCTTCGAGCATCAAGAGGAAGAGCAAGAAGGTCGTCCTATCTGCGACTGCTAGCGGTACGACGGCCGGCCCCCAGATAGAAGTCAAGCTTGAAGAGGAGGACCGCAAGGTCGAACTGCAGGCCGCGTTGGAATCAGCGCCCGCTCCACCTACAGAAGCACACCATGTGAAGACGGAGGATACGGTCTAGTGGCATACGCCCATATGGTTCGTCTCGTTCTATTGTCGGTACAGCACGTGCTTCGCTTCTTGTCTTTCCGCTTGTCATCTACAGTACCTGTCCACTAATCTCCCCGGTAATCTTGACATCTATCATGCTTCTTGCTCTTTCTTGTATTGCGGCAGTTGCCAGGAGCTATAGCATATTCAGGGACGCGTCCCAGAAGCCTTTTTCCAATCTAGTGCACTTCTCCCAGATAGCACACCACTCCTGAAAGCGGTATGTACTCGGCGGATCCGCGACCGCCAACGCCTCAATTGTTTCTAGGGTGCATGTCAATCTATCGTCAGGGCCACAGACAGATGAGAAAATGAAAGGTCACACACCGATGCCTAGTTTCACAGCGCCCTGATAATGCTCCCCAGCGTAGTCTTCGATCCACTTCAAGTACACGTTGCCGTCCAACTTAACCCAGCTGCCTGGCTTTGCCGCCTCCTTCTTCAGCCACAGGCCGACCTCGCCGTAGCCCAGCAAGCACGCGGCGAGGGCGATGATGAGCTTCGCACTGTCCCCTGCTCGCGTGCGCCGATCGATCCGTCAGTCTGGCATCACTGTCACCCCGATAAGGTCCAGAAGGTACTCTGACCTTGCAGTCCAACGTCTAGCAGGTACGCGCCATACGCGGTCGTAGACGGTGCTTCGATCGTGCCTGCGAGGTCCGCTTCGCTGATTTCCCACTGAGCACAGAAGGACTTGTGGGTGGAGACTTCGTTGATGACGTTGATGATCGTCTGCGTCGCAGAGTTGATCGAGCTGAACGTCGACGACTTGGCAGCGAGGAGGCTGTGGTGCACTAGTCAGTGGAAGTGCGCGCTCGAACGGGCTTGAGGGTCGAGTTACCCGTATGCCCGAGCGTAGTACTTCAGGTACAAGTAATCCTGTCTTTGCCGGTGTGAGTGCAACTGAACGGTGTGATATGGTAAACGCTCATACTTGATGAAGTGCAGGAAGCATTCCCTCGGGAGCGTACCCTGCGCAAGCTGCTTCACGAAGTCATGTTCTACATACTCCTTCCATGTCTGCTTCGCTGACTGGATGAGCATGCGAGTCAACGGGTGCGGGTTGGTGGCAGTCGGCCTGAACACGGTTATCAGTAAGTGTGAAGGATGATGCTGGCGCAACGTACGGCGGGACCATCCTAGGTATCAAGGCATGCATGTGGTTCAATGGCCCGTGTCCTCGTCCCATAGGGAAAGCGGTCTCGATGCCGATGTGTGTGTATATCGTGGCTTGTCGGGTCGCCTCTACGACTGCAAACCACCGATTCAGCGACTATTCACATGAGCCGGAGAGAGATAGCTCACGAGATTTGCCTTTGCTCAGCACCGACGCGATGGCGGCAGCGAGCGTGCACCCAGTCCCATGCGTACTCGTCGAGTCCACTCGAGGGTTGACGAACAAAGTGACTTCATCGCCCTCGCGAAGGACGTCCACTACGAGTGCACGGGAAGAAAGATCCTTCTCGTTCACCTGCAGGATCTCCATGTTGTCTTCCAGGAAGTTCTCCCGCACGACTGTCACCTCGGGTCGCGCGGCAGACAGACGGTGTACATCTGTGAGAGTCAAACTGACGTGCCCGCCCTTGACAAGGACCGCCTTCGATCCGAGCTCGAGTAGTCGTTCCGATGCAGTAACCATGTCCTCGAGAGTGCTGATCGTCGTCGGAACACCTTTATGGGTGAGGAGCAGCTCCGTTTCCGGCTTGTTAGGCGTGATGAGCGTCGCGAGAGGAAAAAGTTCCTCGACCATGACCGCGATCGCATCTGGATGGAGCAGGGTGTGTCCTGATGTCGAAACCGCTACCGGGTCCACCACAAGAGGCGGAACCTTGGACGCAGCACCATAGTGAGCCTTTAGCGTACGCGCGACTCTCCGTGTGTTCTCTGCGTCGTACAACATCCCAGTTTTTATAGCTTTTATTTGGATGTCGTTGAGCACCGAAAGTAACTGTCCTTCGGGTAAGTTTACGTTCTTACTGAACATGATTCGGATGGTTCAAGACCGACCTGCTGCTCAAGGAAGTCCGGTGGTGTAGGGTACACACCTTGCACACCCGTGGTGTTCTGGGCAGTCAAGGCAGTGATGGCAGACGTTCCATAACACTGGAATGCAGTGAAGGCCTTGAGATCCGCCTGTGAACGAATATGAGTTACAACCCTCCTCATTTCGATAACATGACCCTAACCTGGATTCCCGCCCCTCCACTGGAGTCTGACCCTGCAATCGTCAACACCGCTGGGTGTATGATGTCTGCCATAGCTCGCCTGCCACGTTAAATTAGTGTTTTATGACTCGAGGAGAGAGTTCCAGAACAGAGTTAACGTTCGCGCTATCTTACAACTTTGTGCGGAGACTACTTCGGACATCCGGCCCTAAAGTCCGACGGAGTTTCGTCTATTCAAGCTCTCAGCAAAAGTTCGAGTGCATCCCAGGAGGTTATGGGGAAGTTATCGACTCGGAGGTCCACTCGCATTGAGCTCGTGTCATGGTGATGACTGGTAGACTACAGTACAAACGTGATAATACTACACTGCTGCTCCTCTCATCCCCGCGTATTAACATCTCCCGCCCTTAATAACGATCGAGATACAAGAAAGAAAAAATATGACGCAACTCGCTGTGCGACGATGGGCCGTTCTTCAGCACGTCCCTTCCATGCCTTGTGAATCCAACCCGCCAAGGGACCCCATCTCGGCGAGAGTCTCGGAAAACAGTTCATTGAACGACTGCTCCAAGCCAACCCTCTGCAGCACGATCTCAAACCCCTCCCTCTCGATGTCTAGATTCTCCAGCCACTCCTCCAACCCGTCCGTCCCGCCCAAGAGAAGACTCCGCAGCCGCGTCCGTTCCGTCTGGCTCATCGGCGAGGCACGCGCGCCCTCTGGCAGCACCGCGTTCACGCCGACCCCGCCATCGACATCCCATGCTTGCGAGCGGAGGACGGCGAGCCAGCCGCGGTCGAGATCGTTCAGCCACGCAAGGACGAGCGGGAGGGTGTTGATGTCGGGCATGTAGCCCGGGATGGACTGGAGCACCTCGCCGGTAAGGCGGAGCAATAGGGAGGTGCGTAGTGGCGCAGATGGGTCGACCGGGGGGATCTGGAGGACGAGGGAGAGCAGGTGGTGCGTTGCCTCGAGGTAGGCCGCGAGCGTGGTCAGCGTCGAGGACTGGTCTGACCTGTCAGCGTTCGACATTGGCATTCAGCCATGGTCGATGTTCAAGAATGCGTGGAAGACTGTACCGTTTCTTGTAGTTTCTGGTCACGTCCAGGAAGCGGTCTTCCATGTAGTCAAGCAGCTTGCGTTCCTGCGCTGCGGACAACGCCCGAACAGCTTTGGGAGCTAAAGGATCGAGGGACTGGATGGAGGTTTCCACCTCCGATTCGACGAGCTGGTCACGGCCTACCGACACTGGCATGTCGACGTCTGCACATGAAAGTCCCAAAAAGATATATGTAGCATGTGGGTAGAAACATTCAGCACCCGGTACTCGTCCACAAGATGTGACCCACTTTCTGATTAGTCTTGATTTCCAGTACAGCTTCTTCCTGTGTACAAGTATCAATACAGTAGTATGTATTAGAACGACGGAGGATGGTGAGAATTCGTGCAGTAATTCTCACCATTGTCTGACTTACTCATCCGTAACGAAGTCCGCGTTGTAAGGTGCACGTCTACGTTGTTCAGGTTTTGTAATCTTACCTACAAAGACGACATCTGTTTGGTCAGTGATGGATGTTCTGGTCAACGTTCATGAGAACCAGCGCCTAGTACTGGATTGCTTACTCGTGACGTCATCGAGATAAGCTTCCATACAAAGCTCATGACTGTCGCAATTTACCTGACGACTTTCACTCTTACACCCATGCAAATGTTGAACATGATTGCAAGGTAGGATGATCCATCTATTGATACAACACGGAGGATCGTAGAGTGGAGAGGTCTATGTATGTCATGATCAAGACATTACTATGATACTTTCGTACCGAACCCACATCCCAACGCCTGCCCACACACAAAACCCCGCCACATGATGCAGCTCAGTTTCTCTCCTACACTTTACCCTTGTGCTGCGTCGTCTTCGACTTGCTCTTGATCTTCGTCTTCTTCGGTGCCTGCGAGGTGGAGGTCACAATTGACGTTGAGGTCGAGTTCGACCCATGCGCAGAGCTGACGGTCGCATTCGCATTCGTAGTGTTCATCGCAGGAGAGGTGGGAGCCGTAGGCGCAGTCGGAGCTACGATGGCAACAAAGGGTCTCGCAGGCTCAGCAGGTTCAACGGGTGGCGGTGGGGGCGAAAACGGGCCAACATGCGAGACGTAATTCGGGCTTGAGGGGTCCGCCCGCCGCTCTCGCTCGGCGAGGTATTGGGCGAAGGGCTTCCAGCTATGAGGAGTCTCGGGGGTGCGGTAGCCCGCGGGCGTCGCGTAGCCCGCGTAGACGGCGCGGGGATGACGAACGGGCTCGCGATGTTCTTGAACCACGTAGCGCCGTCCAAGTAGGGTGCCAGGTTCCGTGGAGGTGTGGTGTAAGTCTGTGGACGATGTGGACGAGGTAGCTGGGCGGCTCCGGACCAGCGGGGCGAATGAGACAGAAAGCGCGACGATTAGGTATGAAAGTAACATGGCTTGAGTATTATTGAGGTGCTCTAGAATTACGACCCGAGAAGTCTATAAGCGGGCGGACCAGCCTAACCGATGTTGAGGGGGAAGGTTGAGGACGCGAGGGCGAGTGACTGCGACACGAGTGCACGATGGTTGAAGTTAAGAAGGACGTCGTTCGGTCGCGGGCAGTTGAGTGGAACCGACAGGCGGACAAAGAGGCGCAAACACACAGGCACGTGGGTGAAGGAAGGTGACGAGTACACATCACCTCACGATATTGATGTTGTATATCGCTGTGAACGCGTTTAGCAGATGCACAAGAGCCCAGGAAGGAGACGGAACGTACTTGTATCCAATCTTTCGCGTGTGAGAAGGTTAGTACTATATAGGATCTTCTCGGTCGGCTCCACCACTTGAGGCTCGAACTTGACCAAAGGACGACGCTTCAAGACCGTATTCCGAGCTGCCATGGCAGGATTGGAGGTCTTCAGACGCATCTTGTGCAGCACCTCCAAGCACCAGTCCATCGCAAGCTCAGTCAGCTGGCGCAACTCGAAGGCCTTCACTTGGTCGGGGAAGGCGATCGCGTACCGATAGCTATACCAGAGGTAGAGCACGACAACCTTGTGTACTGTCTCGAGCTGGCCGAGGAGGTAGACCACCTCGTTCTGACTGAGAGTAGACGTCCGACCCTCCATGAGCACGAATGCCTTGTTCAGGTTTTTCAGTAGCTGCGCCCGGTGCAGCATCTCCTCGATGGATACTGATAATTTCTCGCGGTGGATATCCATGATCGACTTCGCGCCAAGGACAGAGAAATTGTCGCGCCACGGGCAAGGCGAATTTTGCACAAGCAGGCGGAGCTCCAGGGTAAGACAATCCGCGTAGCCATCGATGAACTGGAACGCCATTCCGAGCTCGGATACCGACTGGAATTCGAACAAGGGCGACATCTTGGACACGTAATGGTACACCTCCGCGACGGTTGCACCTCTGGACCCCCAAGGAAGCGCGCTTACGATTTTGCTAAAGGTAACCAGGTCCATTTGGAGCCGCGCGAGGCGGAGCGGCGGCGAGGACGTAGATAATGCTTTTCGAACGAGCGCCAAGTCAGCGGGATGCAATGTTGTCACGACGCCAACTGAATCGGCTGCGTGTAACCCGAATCGACCGGCGCGACCAGCAATCTGCTTGATTTGAGACACGGAGAGGGGTTTCATACCACGACCATCGAATTTGGCGACGGTTTCGAAAATGACCCTATTGATTTTCCTGCAAGGGAGATTGCTTAGTGATCGAATACATAATTTCAGAAATGACCCACAGGTTCAAGCCCATTCCCACTGCGTCACTTCCCACAAGGACATCATAGTCGTTGCTGGGATCATTGAATAGCGCCGCCTGCTCGCTTCGGATTTCAGGGGGAAGACGACCGTAAGCCAAGGCACAGCGCATCTTTGTCGCCTTTTCAATGCTGTGTTT
Source organism: Lignosus rhinocerotis TM02 (assembly GCA_000743315.1). Lineage (NCBI taxonomy): Eukaryota > Fungi > Basidiomycota > Agaricomycetes > Polyporales > Polyporaceae > Lignosus > Lignosus rhinocerus. Next base: position 25,950 of record AXZM01000843.1, read on the forward strand.
CAGCCCAAACAGGCCAGTTCTAGAGAACGTGACGGCGCAGTCGCCCTTCCTAACGCGGGTCAGGTCACCTTCAAGACTCTTCTTGGCAACCACGAGAGGGGTGAGCCGCTGGTAATGGTGTATCTCAATTTCGTCTCCGAGCTCACGAACGATAGCGTCGACGAGGGGAATGGCGGATTCTTCGCCACAGAGGTGAATCTCCTTGGCCTGAAGCCCGAGAACTGCAGCGGTCCACGCCCCACCTCGCTGAGAGTCGGCGATAAGTTGGATCTCGTCAATGACGGCTACATCCCAATTGGTGCAGAGCGGGGTCATCTCGACGGTGCAACTCAGCAGGGTTGCGTCTTCTGACACAATCTTCTGCTCCTCACCCGTCACCATGTTGCACTTGCGCGCGTACTTCGGGTTGCCCGTCTTCGTTACGACCACTTTCTTTCCCTTCCCCGCATCCTCACCGAGGTCCATGTTGCTCTGCGGGTCAGGCTCTGCTGCGGGGTCGGGTTCCATCCCGAGCGGGATGATCTGGCCTTTGTTGAGCCTATCGTAGATCTCGTACGCCAGGAGACGCAGAGGGCCGGCGTACATGCCACGCTCGGCCGCAGCAAGCGCGCGTAATGCGTTGTGGGTCTTACCGCTGTTGGTCGGCCCGACGTGCATGATGAACTTGCGCTTTGGCATCCGGCGCGTTTGAGCATAATCCCACGCAGCATGGGAGAGGTCCGCGGCTTGGAAGAGAGCCTGCATGCGGGAGACGACTTCTGAGGGGACAACAGCCTCCAACGTCTGTTGGCCTTCTGGAAGGCTGGCCCACTCGTAAAGGATCTTCGTTAAGTAGCGATCCATGGACTGTGCCGAATTTGAAGACAGGTCGTAAGCAATTCGGTCAAGTTGCCTACGGTCGTAGTTGAGGGTGTCAAAGACGTTTTCGTTTTGTATCTCCTGCCCGTACGTCTTCAACAGTCGTCTGATAGAGTCCTTTGGGATGCCAAACCGTGATAATCTGTCCGTGACCTGGGAGCCGTACTGCGACAGCCATGTGGTGACGTTTCTAGCCAGGTAAGACGATACATCGTTGGCGGAAAGGTGAAGCGTCGTATCGGCGGCACCATCATCGTATCTCTTTGCGCGAGAAGCTGGGGGTCGCGACTGAAGACGTGCACGACCAGAAGCCTTGAAACTTCTCGCGCGTACAAGAATCTGGCTAACATTTGCAAGAGGTCGGAGGGAGGGGTACCGCCATTGTGCTCGGATCAGATGAGACAAGGGAAGCATAGGTTCAAAAGGTTCGCAAAGGCCTGAAGCATTCGTTATGGACCCTTAATTCCTCTTCAGGATTTGAGCTAATAGCACCAAAGACGTTCCGTTATGGACCCTAAATTCCTCTCCAGGATTTGAGCTAATAGCACCCACGTACCTGCTCCTCACGCAATCACCACTCTCCAGTAGCCCCCTCTAACCGCGAGCTGCAGGTTCTCTGTCACAAAACAATGTTGGCAGGAATTGCAGTCAAAAGAGGAGAATACGGGGCATGTGCCCTGTGAGGAATGGAGGAGGAAGGAGAGGAAACCCGGATAGAAATGCCTCTCAGGTCAATTTACGCGCGTTATTTGACCTTGTTAGGATCTGAAGGCTCTGCCTGCCAATGTAAATTGAGAAACTATGTACTCACCTCCTGCTCAGTCACCACTATCTCCTCATCCCGACCTATCTTACATGATGGCCGCAGTGAATGCGTCGAGACTTGCTGCGCTCAACCGTCTGCGGTGCGAAATCTTCCAAACGTCCTACAATCCAACATCCCTCCGCACCGGGGCCAAATATTTGCGCGCACGACTACGTGGTCCGGCCATGATTCGCTACTACCCCGAAGAGCTCACCGTGGCTCGTTTCAACCGCATGGGAGGAGACTTCAAGATTCAGGACTGGGAGGAATATCAGCGGCTTGCTGATGTGGAGGAGAAGAAGCGGAGGGGAAAGGGTGCACCGAAGAAGGCGAAGTCACCAGGTGTGTACTGTTCTGTGCCCGAACTTCACACTCGAACTCATGAATGTTGCAGCCGAGAGTCGAAGGATGTCGAGGAAACGGTAGTAAACGTCGATGCATGTTTCTTCACTGCCTCATCTCGCACTTCCCACTTCATGTATCCCGAGCTATTCACGCGTTCACCTCTCCTCACGTTTGCTTCTTTAGCCAAGACGTGACTTTGTGCCAAATCTTTGACATACCCTGGGTCGTCTCGGCTGTCGCGCCTCCATGTACAACGCGCAAGGGGTCACCGAGCCGTGGCACCTACCACTGCAAATACATAAAGCTAACGTGGAAGTCCCAAGATGCTGCGACATTTCCAACAAATATCGCAAGCGATTTCGTATGTGTCTCGTTTTGCCCATGATGTTTCTTCACCATAGGCGCCGCCCGGTTCAGTGCGTGATGTTGCGCGTGTACTACTCGTGGCAATTGCAGCAATGTTATCTCGCCCTTCCCTTTTCCTTACCTGCCCTCTCAGGTTATCCAAGCTTCCCCCACCCCCAACAGTCGCCAGGTTTGTCGCACAATCGATTTCCGTAGTACAAACATCTGATACAACAGCATGCATCAGTCTCTTCAGACATGATTCCTCCCCCGCGCGACCGACTTGTGGATGAGAATCTCATTCCATCTCTCGACTCGATCGCTTCGAGTTTGCCCACCCAAGCGCAATCTGCTCTGAGCAAAGTGGCCCCGGCGGAGATTTCGGCGTGGGCTCTCGCACAAACCGAGGAGTACAAGAAGAGAATCCAGGAGTATGAGGAAGAGTACAAGAAACGGGTCAAGGAGCTGTAGGGACACATCGCCACCTGCCGTTCTCTTCACATCACTACCGCCCTCATTCATACCTTACCCCCAGAGCTCCTTGGGAACATTTTCACTGAAGCATGTGCGAACCCCTGCAACCTCAAAATGATACGAGTTTGTCGCTACTGGCATTCTATCATGATCTCTACGCCTCAACTCTGGGCAACAATTCTCGATCATAACCAAATTATCCTCCGGGGCGGCACGAAGCCTCTCCGCATCGCGTTTCTACGCTCTGGTACACCCCCCCTCCAGCTCACCATCTGGTGCCAGTGCTTCGCCCTTTGGGAATTGCTGTCACCACATTGTTCGAGGTTGACGCATCTGGAAGTGTTCAACCTGCCAGATAGTGACCCCGAAGATGTTGCTTTGCAGGACGCGGTCTTTTCCGGTATGCGCAATCTCCGTGCTCTCCATATTTCGTCTCGCTCCCCCCACCCGGGGAAACTGGTCCTCGAAGATCGCTCCAATCCGTATCTTCGAGTGTTATGTCTTAACGGATGTTCTTTTGGCGCCAGCTCTACCGTCAGCTCTCTCGTGAAACTCACCATAGATGGTTCAATCGCCGATCCCTACGAGCTGGCGCGCGCGTTGAAGAATTGTCGTTCTCTGCAATCGCTGTCGCTGCAAAACACAATGTGCACAAAGTGGGCGGACGAGCCTCATGGACCCCGAACTCCGCTATATCAATCTACCTCTTCTCCGCGAATGTACGTGATTCCGAACTCCGCTATATCAATCCACCTCTTCTCCGCGAATGTACGCTTAAAGACAGTTCAAAGTCAGTATACAAGATGCTCGATTATCTTTCTTTCCCTTCGTCGACCGTCGTGAGCTTGGATGTGGACCCGCCCCATACAAGAGTCCTACCTCCCAATATTCCGTTGTGGTAAGCTTGGATGTGGGCCCGCCCCATGCAAGGGTCCTACCTCCCAATATTCCGTGGCTCCATGCGACCCCTCTAATCGACCATCTATACGTCACGTTAAAGAATATCAGGTTGATACTTCGGTACTACGCCAACGGCGAGGAGCGTTTGAGGATCGACGGCTTGTTGCCCCGATCGGACTTCCTGGAATCCATCCCCAAGCGCTCCATTCCCACTCTAACGGCTGGTTGCCCCGATCGGACGTCCTGGAATCCATCTCCAAGCGCTCCATTCCCACTCTCACAGTGAAAATCATCGGCCACGATGCGCTAATCCTCACAGAGCCAGTGGAGCCACTGTTTCAACAGGCTTGTCATCTTCGTCGGCTCGAACTCTTTGCGCCAACGCGGAGCTGGCAGAAGTATCGCTTATTGATTTCATTCTTGGGTTCTGATGGGGACCAGGTCCCGGAAGACAAGACGCTTGCCTGAGTTATTCAATCCACTTTGAGCCGCCGTATCCGAGGATAGTCTAGAATCTTGAGACAGTGGTCAATATCTCGAGAGAGGAGCGAGTCGGTTGACACGGTTGGAGTTATATGGGACGCTTAGTCTGCTTGACGAATCGTTCGCGAATTCCACCGACCTTCCCACCAATGCCGAGTTGATGAGGACGATCGTCGCGCCGTTCATGGAGTGACTATCCAATGTGGTAGATGCTGTGGTTATTCGGTAGATCTCTTCCACCGTTTTTCTTCACGATGCACAATCCGCTCGAGAAACAGCGACGCCATCTGACTCGAGTAGTTATTAACTCTTCCTGTCCTAATCATGTACAAGTTGTCTCAACTGCTAGACAGTATACCTGTTAGATTTTATCGATGGGGTACGCATGAAATCAACGAGCTGTGTGGGTGATGCCTGTTAGTCTATAGTGCTCCTGCGCCGTGACGTGAAATACTCTACGTCTGTACCGCCTGTAAATAGAATAATGGTTACGGGCAGGAGAGGGTGCAGCCGCGTCGTGTAGTAGGGTAGGGAGACGTCTGATAAATGTCCATAGTGGATCGATGAGGTTTGTTTCGCATTGATGAAAACGACAATGTCCGATAATTGACTGGCAAGATCTGAAGAGATACGACTATATAGCTCCCTACCGTATGCATACTTGTAGCCAAATGTCAGACAGTCAAGGTCCGTCGATGAGCACCCGGGTCAGCCACGCGATCTTCTCGTGGCTCGACGTTGCATTTCGCGACATCGCTTGCTGGCATTCTGGATGGCCTGCATCCAGACCTGGCAGTCGCGAGCAGATGTCGCTCGCAAGGCAACAACATCTCCACCGCGAGGATACGCCACAGCGAGCTGGAAAGAAAGGTCATCTACAGAAATACTGTCAGCCTGGCTATATATATGGCGGCGTTGGACATACATACCTCGTGCGCCTGGGGCCTCGCGAACTTCGACTTCTGCCAATGACAACGGCTATGCACAAGCATTGAGTAACCGACATACAACATCGTGCCCGTCGAGGCACGTACCATGCGATACAGTGACTTCGTGGTTTCCTCGGTGAGCACGAGGATGTCACTGCACAAGAAGGCTCGCAACTTCCGTCCGCTCTTCGCCTTCAGGAGGATGCCTTCTTTCAATAGTCTCCTAGGTCCCATGTACCTCGTTGGGGCAGTGAGGTCCAGACGTCTAATGGCATGGTGTCTGGTCAGCTTCGCCTCAACTCATACCGATGGACGCGCACCCTTGTCCCACCCATAGGTCCTTCGAGATCTCCTTCAAGCGCTCCTTACCCTCTTGCTCCCGTATCGTCTCATTGATATGTTCGAGCACCTTTTCCGCCATATGTTGCGCACGCTCAATGTCGCTACGGTCCTCGCAAGGCTCGGTATAATGAATGATCTGCACTGCCTCAGGAGAGATGGGAGCGTGTGAACGCGTACTAGAACTTACCTGCTTGAATAGAAGAGGGTACCGAGTGATTCGTTGCACTACCGTAGGTCTTCAGAGTGTGAAGACGTCGCATTGAGCTCACGAAAACCCACTGGGAACTAGAAGATAACTTGATAGGTCGAGGCTTCTTGCAGCCGAATCATCTCGCAAACGCTGTCCGTTGTCAGAACCTCAATGAACGGCGATCATTGACATTGCAGACCTGTAGGCAAGCAGCCAGTTCTGGGTTTGACTGGCGCAGAGACTGAAGCACCTTGATCGCAGTTGCTTGATTGACACAGTAGTCCTGTTGGAAGTATGCCAGTCAGCGCATGCAACTTTTCCTTACTACATCGCTGCTGACCATATACACGCCCATATTTGCCATGTTAGTCTTCAATATGTCTCCGATCTTGTCGATGTACAGACGACATTCTTTCTGCCTTTCTTCAAGAGAGCTCAAGAAGGTCTGTCGGAGTAATATAGACGACAAAACCGCGGATATTGAGACGTCGCACATACAGTGTTCATGAGAAGAATATCTTCCACATTCGCGAAGACTACCGTCCGTGCCTTTTCGTCTAGCAAGGAAAACACATTGGCGTAAAAGTGCTATCATACAGCTTTCAGCACTGTATTTGCCGCACAGGAGATGATCCGACTTACCTCGACAATGAGTTGCAAGTCACGAACATAGGCAGCCTCCGTGACAATGAGTTCAAAGATCGACTAGGAGAGATCATCAGAACCAGCCCATTACAGAGAACAAACTCGTGCACGAACCTCTTGACGACGACGCTCTCCAGATGGAATCTCCTCCAATGCAGACTTGTCAACCAAGCTCGCCCAAGACTGCATCATTACACTCCTATCAGCAGTTCACACTAGCACAAAGGAGCGAGATCACGCACCGAACCGAACGCCGCATTGGCCTCTGGCGCAGGCGACGGTTCCCTCTGCAGTATCGGAGCAGAAATAACAGGCCTCGTCGACGTTGGCTCGCCATCGTTCGCAGGCGTCCGGCTTCGTCCGAAGAAGTGCAAGAAGGACGAATGGGACCGAGACTCTCCAGACTCCGACACTGTCGGGGTCATGGACACGAACGACGGTGCCGTAGGACTGGTGCTTGCTGACAAGTTACTCTCCACCGACGCCATTGACAACCGATTCATCGAGAGGTGACTCTGCCTGTACGCCTCATAGCGTTCGTACGCATCATCCAGCCTCAACGAGTTATTTGGCGATTGAAAGTCGGGTAGCGGTGGGAGGTCTTTGCGCGGGGATGTGGGAGTCTTCGACACACGTTCGGGCACCGCTGGTGCAGGCGGCCTGCGACGACTCCGCGTTCGCAGTGGACGCGGTGGTGGTTGAGACTCTGCTTTGATGATGAGACCAGCAGCCTCGAGCACTCTCTGACGTTCCGCTGCCCGCGCTTCACGCTCGAGACGTCGACTCTCTTCATCCTGTTCTTCCTCACCATCAGTATCATCATCGGACTCCGATTCACTCGCGGTCACATAATCTGACTCCGACGCATTGCTATCGTCATCATCATCGGACTTTTGTGAATCGATGTGCGGTGAAGACTCAGGACAAAGCGCATCGTTGGCAGGAGTTGAAACTAGCACTGAAGGCTCGCTCGTACTCGCGGCGTCCACGGGGTTAGGTATGTCTCCGGTCTGAGGAGTGGGCACAGTCACGACTACTATTGAGTGTGACGATGGTTCGATAGTTTTGTCAATGTCCGATATTCAGTCGAGAGATACATGCAAAGAAAAATATGAGACACTTCAGCCTGCCGGCAACGTGAACAAAAGGACCGGGAAAGAGAACCGAATGACTGACTAACCATCTGCGAGCGCGAGGTACGCAGCGGGCACGATGAACACAACCCCGCCTTGTTCTGCCTTCCACCAATCCGCATCTGATCTATCGACGATCGTCAACTTGTCTCCTTCCGAGAACGGCAATTCGTCTGCATTGTTTCCATTGTAGTCGTAGAGCGCGTGCGCGATCACTAAGCAGGTGAGTGAGAAGGTGCACAAGTCAGGTCACCAAAATGCCACCTTACCTGGAGTGATCTGTTCAACGTAAGTCTTGGGGAAGAAGCCAGTCTTGCCGTCCCGGACAACAGTTCCATACCACCAATCACTACCTGATCTCGAAGGGTGTGCAGTGAGAACTAAGTTCTCCCCGAATCCTAACGAGACATCGGTGATAAGCAGCGTTCAGATGTTTGAACCCGAAACGACTCACTTATTTCTTCCGGACGCTGGGCCTCGTACGCATAAAGCGAGCGCACACGATACTCTGAGTGATCAAGTCAGCATAAGAGTCGCACGTCGCAAAGACAACAGACGTACCGGTGGTCATGTCCACGTCGTCAAGCGCATTATCATCTGACTCCCCCACCTGGATCTGCGGTAAGGGAGTTATATCCTCAATCTCCTCCACTGTGGTCGGCAACGGTTCGGACGGATAACGTTGCATCATCGATCCCTCAGAAGCAAGCCCCGCATACCAGTCAACGGACTCACGATTGCTGCCCCTCGGGGTGTCCATGGGAGGCAGACCCGCCGCTTCGAGTAGCGAAGCAGGCGTGGGTGGAGAGGGAGCTCGTGGTGAAGTAGAGATGTGCTGGGGGGGAGCAGAGTCCCCTACCACCTTCCCGGATACCGGCGCGCCACTACGATCATTCGTCTGTGTCTTCTTGAGCCTCTTCCCAGCTTGAATGGCGTTGAGCAGAGCACTACGATCCCCGCCGGGCGCCGGAGCAGCAACAGCGGCGGGCGGGGGAGGTGCAAGGGGAGCAGCCGGCGCAGGTGGAGGTGGTGGGGGCGGGATATCGCTGGTAGCTGCAAGGTTGTTGGTAGTCATGGGAGGCGCTGAAGGAGGCGGCGGCGGGGGAGGTGGTGGAATTGGGCTCGACGGCTCAGAGGTCTTCGCAGCAGGACCGGATGCAGCAGCGGATTGTGGTCTTGAAGGCGGGAGAATGCTGCCGAAAAGCTGTTGAGCAAGCTTGTTCCGCGTGTCCCTGGACGAATCGAGCTCATCCTCGCTGCTGTCGTCCTCGTCCTTCTCCTTTACGTCGTCCCAGTCGTCATCATCGTCCGCAGGCGCAGTGTGATAGGAAGTCTTAACTGCCGGAGGGGCCGGGCTGCCCGACGATGGTGGGAAAGATGTCACCGCCGGTGCAGCGGGGGTTGCAGCTGCTTGACTCTTGAAGAACGGATTGTGACTACCACTGGCAGGAGCAGCAGTAGGCGAAGTTGCGGCACTTGGTCCTTGTGTCATTAGTCGACTGAACGGATTGGTAGACTTGTCGGAAGATGGCGTAGCCACGGGCGGACTTGCAACAGGAGGTGCAGGAGGCGGCGGCGGCGGAGGCGGAGGCGGAGGCGCGACAGCAGTATCCTGTGGCTCCGGTGCAGGAGGTGCAGGTGGAACGGACACGAGAGTACTCGGCGGGGGGACAGACTTCTGCTGCTGAGCCTGTTCTGCAAGCATGCGACGACGAGCTTCATACTGCTGCTCAGCCAAGCGCGCCTCTTCCTCCTCCTGTTCTAGCTGTTTGAGACGCGCCAGACGCTCTTCACGCTGTTTACGCAAAGTCTCTTCCCGGGCGCGGAGTGCCTCCTCTTCAGGGTCGACGACAGGTCCTGGAGGAGCTGGAGGCGTAGAAGGGGGTGGAGGAGCAGCAGCAGGGGGCTGGGGGGCAGCTACGGGCGCCCGAGGGGCAGGCGGACGCGGAGCAGGACCTTTCCTTGGCGGCGGAGGTGCAGGCGGCTTCACCTTCGTGGATGGTGGTGGTGTGGGTTTAGGCGTGGGCACTTGCGAGGAAGAAACAGCAGGGGTGGCAGGAACAGATAGAGCGGTAGGAGAGGTCGGACTCTTGCCTCCCTTGAGCGCCTTCTCACCCTCCAGACGTTCTCTGCGTACTCGCTCGCGATTCTCTGCCTCCAGCTCCGATTGCTTGGCCTTCTCTTCCGCTTCCTTCTTTTCCTGAGCAAGTCGATCCTCAACACTCGTGTCGATCCGCGGCGAAGGAGAAGCGGGAGATGGTGTGACACCCAAAGCAGCCATACGCTCCTGGATGCGTTGCGCAGCAAGCTTTTTGCGTTCCTCGGCTGTCAACGGCTTCTTGGGAGCAGAGGGCGCAGGGGGAGGAGAACGGACAGCTGTACTGGACGCGGCAGGCGGTGGTGGCGGCGGTGGCGGTTCACGTACAGCAGGGGGGCTGTGAGGGCGATCGTAGTCTCGATCTCGGTCGCGATTGCGCGAGTACGGCCTGTCACGATCGTATTCGCGGTCGCGGTCGCGGTCATGGTAGCTATCGCGGTCATCCCTGCCTCGGTCCTCACGATCGTAAGCACTTCGTGGTCGGTCATAGTCGCGGTCACGGTCGCGATCGAGGTCGTAACGGGATGACGAGTAACGGTCTTCCCGGTCGTCGTAACGCCCGAAGCGATCATTACGCCGGTCCCGCTCGCGCGCCCACTCTCGCTTCTCGCGCTCCCTGCGCGCCTCGCGGTCCTGGATTCTACGCTCAAGACCAGGGAACCTGTCGTGCATAATCTCGAGAAGCTCGCGTTCAAGTCTACGGCGCTCCTCGTCCTTTCTGAAGTTCCGAGGACCTATCGATAGGTCGGCAAGGTCATCGTTTATCGCTCTGATGCGGCGTTGAAGATCTTCCATCTCCCGGGCAAGCGCATCGTCCTCAGCGGTACGGGAAGCGTCCTCTTGAGCAACACGGTCCAGCATTTTTGCAGTGTTATCCAGTTGACGTTTCATGTCTTCTAGGTTTGCAGAAGGACTCGCACTCTCGCTGGTAGTCCGAACGGCAGCACGGTCGACATGCCTAGAACGAGGCTGGTAAAAGCCTCCAGCTGGGGTCTCGTCTTTAAACTTGTAAACCGTGGCGTCTTTGCGTCCGCCAGCGCCCACGGTATTGCTGTACAGGGAGCGCTCCCTTTGGTACGATATTGCTCCGGTATCTGCACCTGCAGGGGAGCGCGCACGGGTGTCGTTCTTTAGGATGTCTTTGAGCACATCGACGGAAGACTCAAGGTCTCGGTGAGAAGGTGGGACAAGCTCCTGTGGGAGGACATCGGGGATCTCATTTCCGTTCAACTCTAGTGCTTGGGTCAGGGGTGACACTGTATGAGGAGGGATCACACGTACTGCGGTAGATGAGGCCCATCGCGACGTGGAACTCGGCCAGATTGAGTTTCCCCCGATTATCAACATCGGCCAGAGCCCTACAACGTCTATGAACAGTGGATCTCCGCACAGAAGACGGGCACACGCACCAGATCTTTGCAAGATCACTCCTATCTAGCCCACTCTGGCCGAACACCTCCAGCGCAGTCTGCCCGCTGATGAAGTTTGTGCCCTGTGAGTCCCAAGCCCGGAATATCTGGTCGTAGTTCTTCTTCTCCGCCTTGGATAGAGCCCAAGGGATTCTCGGTGTCGCACTCCCGCGTTGCGCCTGATTGTGCTGCTGGAACGACTGCTGCAGGTCAAAACCGCTCTGCTGTTGCTGGAACTGAGGTAGGCCGGCGGCATTGTAGGGAGAAGAAGTGTTGGCAGGAAGGAATGTGTTGGTCATCATCTGCAACCTTGGATCTACGAATCCAGTCGCTTGCGGGACAAGCGGGCGTAGACCAGCGGCTCCAGGGAACCCCGTAGGCTGAGTGGTGAGGGGTGAAAGACCAGGCGAGCTGTTCATGAGACGGTTGACGGGTTGCTGCGCGCCCAAAAATCCACTGTTCGGCATGTTCTGAGGCTGCTGCTGCTGATATTGCGAGGGAATCGGAGGTACTGGTGGTACTGGGGGGGGCGGGGCACGCTGCTGGAAACCGGCTCCAAGAAAGCCTGTTGCCTGAGGCTGTAGCTGCTGTCCAGGAAATCCTGTCGGCGGGGGCTGCTGAAAGCTTTGCTGGGCAGGATATCCGGTCGGCTGGGACTGCTGAAAGCCTTGTTGGGCAGGAAATCCGGTCGGCTGGGGCTGCTGGAACTCTGGTCGCTGGCCAGGGAAGCCAGTTTGCTGCGGAGCGACCGGTTGAAACTGCTGGGGATTATATCCAGTCTGCATGGGGTATTGGTATCCCTGACCCCATTGCGCCATTGTTTATGGTGTTCGTGGTCGTCGTCGTCAACGCCGCCGCCGCCGCCGTGGATATCGAGCAAGTAGTGGTCAGAAGCAAGGGCTACGTTTGATTAAGCGCCCACTACGCATTGCACAAGCGCTAAAGATGCGTCTGCGTAAAGAGCTAGTGGGAGCTAGTAGTAGTACATTTTACGTATTACACGGTCGATGAACGGGTAACAACAATCACACAAGATAAATTAAACATTTGGTTTGCACTACGTCTTGGAACAATCTAATTACCGGTTCCCCCATACTACTCGAACCTGTAATACACATAAACCTGTAAGAGAGAAAAGAGAGAAAGTCAGCATGGGCTCGACAAAACGCAGGGACAACGCTAAGTATAATATCAGAGAACCGCGTCTCGACAGTTGCCCACTTCCAGAAGAAGTTGGCTCTCAGACGGCACTTCCTAATTGCATTCGGTTGAGGATCATCCGAGGGTACTTTGACCAAGTCCGGAGGGGTTGAGAGGTATGGAGATACGGTACTCACTTGTCAGTGGGTTTGCCAGTGGGCTGTTGGTGAGCGAAAGGTAGAAATAGAGTGACCAACGTGGTGAAGGCATGACAACCTGGTCAAGAAACATGAGAGACGAACTCTCAAAGTTGAACGAAACGCGAAGATCAGTGGTGCAAAATTGTTTGGCTATATGCTCTGCCTTCTCGTCACAGCTCAAGGCTTACGACTGGGGCGGCAGCTTTCTCATCGCAAGAAGACGCACTGACAAGATACTCACATGAGCTTTGCATTGACATCGCGAGCGACGATCAAGAGGAGGATGGAGAAGAGGGAAAACCAGAGGAAAGCGAAGTTTGAACGAAATGTTCGCGTACAAGATTTATCGCTTCGGTTGTTGCCACGTGGCAGCTACCATAATCGGGCGGAAATGTTGACGTGACTATTGATGGATTCCTCCTTACTACCAGCTTGCACTGATTCCCTCCTACACCATGTTTACATAATTATGTAAACACAGGCAGGCACATATCCTAATTACACGTAAAATTGCGATGAATATGTCCATGAATCGAGTTCAAGGTACAGTATGTTTCAAGCGGGATACGTCTAACAGAACTGTACAAACTGTACAAGGCGATCCCTCCGAAGAAGTACGCACAGCGTTCATAACA